>BQNB010008309.1:0-20000 GCA_026074375.1 Tanacetum coccineum | reverse complement strand
AGTTTTACCACATTTATTTTTTTTTTTTTTTGTGGTTACAAGAATTGATAAAAATTAAAAAAGTGTGTGCTAAACTAAGCTAATGGATGGGGGAATGAGCAAACATGGGAAGGCTCATTAGGGCTTCCTTAGAATAAGCTTATTTTTAAGCTTGAGTAGATAAGAGCTTATTTAGGTCATTTACACCTGTTTTTGAGAAAGGATCAAAGGTACACTCTTTTTAAAATTTTGCTTAAAGTTACTGTAGCATAGCTTATTTTCAGCTTATTTATGTCTTTTTGTGCTTATTTTGTGTTATAGATATGCTAAAAATGGCCTTTAGTTGCTCTTAGTTACATTTACTGTCAATTAGTGCTTAATCAGTCTTGATATGCCTATTTCTGCCAATTGGCTTATTTGCTTTTATAAAGTGCTAATTCCTTTATGCTATTTACTAATTATTGGCTTAATAGTAGATGTTTTGGATAATCAACTATAAAAAAATTGTGCCCAATTTAGTCTTTATAAAGCTTTTAATCTGTTTAAAATCTTAAAAGGGGTGTTAGGGGTTACCAAAATGGATCAAAATAGATAAGGTAATGGGTAGTGGTCATGAGGCCAACTTGGCAAGCATCATTAAGCTCTTGTGATTCCTGTTTCCTAAAATTTTCAATTCCTAAAAGTGTATATCCAAGCTTTTCAAGTGGTTCTTAAGTCTGTTAGTTTTTTAAAAAAGGGTTCAAATAGCTTATTTGCTTTAAAGCTTTAGAAAACTGAGTTATAGTTTCAAAGTGTGTCATTTTTGAGTGTCAAAAATTAGTAGTTAAGTCTAATTGGTGTCACTTGCAATTTGTTATAAACTGTCAACATTTTTTTTAAGTTTTTCAAAAGGTCAAAATGTGTCCCAATTTCATTCTAAAAAATCAGAGGGTAAATCATTGTTTTAGGTTCTAAAAATTTGTGCACAATTTCATTTCAAGGTACTTTTCATCTGTTTTAAGTTGATTTTTGGTTTTGAGCTTATTTGGTTACTTATTTTGAAGCTAACTTTTTCACAAAATCTCTTTGGAAAACTGCCCTGGTGCTAAGGGCTTGCCTTTAAGCCCACTGTTCTAGCTTATTAGAGGACCTTAGCTCAAGCTTTTGGCTTTTCTGAAAAGCCAATAAGCTCTTTTATAAGTCCCCTTATTTGTAGACCTTAGCTTGGCCTCTAGGTAGTTTAAAATTAAGCTTAAATTAGGGCCTTTACTGTTTCATTTAGTTAGTGTAGTAAATAGCTTATTTTCGTTTTCTAGCTTATTAAGTGCTTATTAGTTATCGAAAATTTTCTCAGTACGTTTACTTATTTAGTTAGCTTGTGAGTCTGTGTTTGCTTATTGTTCATTCCCATTGCTTATTATGTGCTAAAAGTCAAAAAGAAAAAGCCACATGTGCCCTTAAGCTTAGTTAAGCTTTCTGTCTGAATGATTTAGCCTTTTCCAGCTTATTTAGTTGTTAGATTTTAATTCATAAGTGCTTATTAGGTGAGGTTAGATAATCCCTTTCAGCTTATTTGTTAAAATGTTAAGCTTATTAGTCAAAAAGGCATAAATAAAAGCCATTTTTGCTTAAAGCTCATTCAACTCTTTCTTTTTCATAATCTTTTTCAGCATATTTTTAGCTTTTTCACAAAATTTGTAGCTTATGAAAAATGAATAAGCTCAAGTGCTTATTTTAGTTTTTGTATAATTTAAGTTTTTCTAAAAAAGGGGATAAGAGGAAACCCGGGTGAGCAAGACTCGAACCCAGGTCTCAACCCTCATCAACCCTCTTTCATACCAACACTCTTACCGCTGTGCCCTTGGGTCTTTTCTGTTAGACCCTTGGGCACTTTGGTATATAAATGGTGTTTTGGCCCTTTAGCTTATAAGCTCGTTAAAGCATATTCTTATCTTAATTTATAAGCTTAAATTCGGGGTTTCTATTTTTCTTAGTTTATTTTAGGTAAGTATTTTAGGGTAATTTTCTCAGAAGTTTAAGATTAGTTAGTATTTTTAGTAATTTAATTTTCTTTAAAAGTTTAAAAAATTCATAAAAATACAAAAATTATCAAAAAAAAAAAAAATATTATTCTTTTTTAAGAATTTTCTATTATTCATATTTTACGTAGAAAAATAGAAAAACTTCGTAGGGTAATAGTTGGCCAAAAACTTTTGATTTTTAAAAACGGGTCCCTTCGGGCCCGTTCTTGTCTTTGCTCATTTTTGGGTCAAACGACCTCCGTTTTCAGTCTAGTTTTTTTTAAACTTCGTTATTTGTCATTTAGAATCTATTTTAGCTTTTAAATTTGTTTTAGGGTTTAATTTGCAAAATTTAGGTTTTTGACCCTCGTTTTTCGTGCCCGTTTTAGGATTTAAGTTATTTAGCTTTCATTTTTAGGTTTTTCTCAATTGTTTTTGCTTGTTATTGATTAATTTAGATTTTTACACTCTCGAATCATTAATATCATTTAAACTCCAATTTTCCGACTGTATCGATTCTCAAGCACAGCCTCGTTGGGGATAAACGACCCGGGGATATTCTATACTACTTCTCGGTTTCATTGATTGTTTTTAGATTATACTTATTATATATATTGTATTATATATTATATATATAAGAGGTGTTAGTTTAGCAGTAATCAGTGGAAGAAGAAGTTTGTGAGATAATCGGTTCGTCTAAGTTTAACTAATATTATTATTTGAATGATCGATTATTCGTTGGTACGTGTTATAAACCAACGATGTAAAGTTATATTGTATATTATTTCAAGTTGGTCGCAATTATAAACCAACTATGTATTTTTATGTACAAAGTGGTAGATATCGCCACTAATGTTGTAAATTATGTATATTATGGATGATTGGGAGTTGACCGTTACAGGAACGCCAACCAAGGGTGTTTTTGTCGATCTATGATCAATACATTTATGTTATTGATTTTGTGTCTTTTTCATAGGGATGGTCAGGAAAGTAACTAGCAATACTGTTCCTTATTTATTTGGACTTAATCTATCTATTTTGTTCTTTTTTTATTTAACACCAATTATATATTTCCCATACCTAATCCATAACATTGGGTCTTACTCGAATGAGGACGTGATCAATCATGCATGTCTATTCCATCGTTATGGATGTGTATGTGAGATTTTGTCTGCCTTATTGGTGTATTACTTTTGGTATAAGATTAGACAATCCATACCCTATATTGTTCTTCATCCCAACCTTTGGTTTTATTCGAATGGGGATATGAACAATCATGTATGTCTATTCCATCATTATGGATGTGTATATATGATTTTGTCGGCCTTGTTGGTTTACTGCTATTAGTGAAGATTACTAATCCTATTCTTTAGTTTATTCGAGTTAAGGATCGAGCAATCACATATGTCTATTCTATCGTTATGGATGTGTGTGTATGGTTTTGTCACCTTTTCTAGAATATTGGTATTGATAGAGATTGGAAAGAACGATCAACCCTTAAACCTTAACCCAATGTACCATTTTAGACTTGTCACTCATTAGCTTTAGTGGTGAGATGTGTATCCTTGCCAAGCTTATGATAGAATACTCGTCACGACCAAGCAATTGAGCGAATTAGTTACATGTTTACCACGTATGATTAGTAGATGATTTAGTTGAGTGATTTCATCTTCCTACTTCGTGAGGTGTTTGGCTGTGTGCTAGTAATTAAATAAAAAATTGCTTAAAGGAAAAAATCTTAAACCTTGGTTTGGGATATATTTTCATAAGTTTTCTAAAGTCTACTTGAGGACAAGTAGGATTCAAGTGGGGGGATATTTGATGACATCAAATAACGTCACTTTTATAGCATTATTTATCCTAGTTAAATTGCTCGTTCTATATTATTTTATGCATGAATTGGTACTTAATTGCTTATATTTATTATTTGCAGTAAATATCGAGCAATTGGTGGAGTTTAACTAAAAGGCGCGCATTTTGGAGCTTAAACGAAGAAATCAAGAATCTGCTATTCTGACAACTCATACGTCATATCCATCAAAAAAAATACAGCGTATTTGCGCCTGAACTTCGCAAAGAACCAAGAAGATATAAAGACCAATACGCTGTATCCAGAAGAAGACATACACCCCGTATTCATTGGCGGTTCATGAAATATTCTTGAAGATATTTATCGTGGTCCCCACTCCAAGAAAACCCTAATACGCCGTATTGACTACATCCAATATGGCGTATCGACCGAATTCTAGTGGGTATAAATACAAGACCCTAAATACGAATTTTATGTATGCAATTTTTATACCGAAGACTGAGAAGAAGGCATTAACCAACTGGTTCGACTTTTAGAAGAAAAGAGAAGCTACGAAGGTCTTGCAACGCCCTTAAATCCATAGGAAAACCCTTGTAAATTCTTATACTCTAAATACGCGTTTCATTCTACTGCATCACAGTTTACTATTACATTGATATTCTTCTAAGTACTAAAGAGTATATTCTGCATACTCTTAGTATCAACAAAGTTTCTAGCATAGTTGTCTTGAATCTATTCAATACAACTAACCCTTTTACAAGGTTTGCAAGATCTAGTTGGGATCAACATTTACGTGCTTAAGTATGCGACCTATCATTTAACTGGATCTAGGAATACAAAATAAAGAGTTAGCTAGATTCCGGGATAGCTCTCTATATTTGTAAGTTATATATCTAGAGTAAGAGGATCACAAATAACGTGCTATCTTTGCTCTTGGTTTAGTTAACAAGTTAGACTAGCAGGTAACCTAGGATTAACAAATAACGTTTTTATTCCCTGAGTAAAGATCTGGACAAGTGGACTACTAGTATATAAAGAGACATTAAGTAGTAAGTTAATAAAGTCTTGATGAGCTAGGATTCGATAAGATCACCATTATTGTCTCTTAAGATAGATTATAATCAACTGCGAGTACTTTATGCGGATGTGGTTAATTGTGATAGAATTGCCATGTCTAGGTTTTAGGAAGAAGTACCGCCTAAATCTAGGAATGATATATCAACAACGAGATAAGACAATCATTGCACTTATAAACTAAAATCTGCGTTTTATTAGATTAAATATCGTTAATACGTTTCCTAACAATAGGCTCGACCGCTTCTCTATCTTTTAATCGTTAACTTGTGTGTGTTAATCGCCTAATCTCAGTCTTGGTAAACCCAAACTCGTGCCAGTCTCTTAGGCTGAAAACCTCCTTTTTACTATTAGTTTAGGTTTAACTTAGGTATAACTTAGAATAACTTAGGACTAACTTAGATAACTAAAATATTGATAATTAATAATTAACGTTCTCGCTCTTAGTGATCGACACCCTACTTACCAACAAAGCTATAACTGATCGGGTACACTGCCCATTAGTGTTGTTTTAGGTAAAGTCGGCAAAATATAAATAGTAAAACTTGATAATAAAAATACCTATGCACAACGACACATCAAGTTTTTTGGTGCCGTTGCCGGGGAGTGAAATTGTTTAATTCTTATTTATTAGTATTTTTAGTTTAGTTTAACTTAGATTTGTTTGCATTGTATATTATTGCCTATGGTGTGTGTTTAATTTTCTGCATCGTTTTTCTTTTTCATTACTGTTTTGGTCGACTGACAAATACGGCATATTTTAACTATTGGATACGACGTATTAACCTTTCGACACAGATTCAACGTATTCGTATTCAACATATCAATACGGCGTATTCAGTCAATCGAATACGGCGTATCGATCATCTAATATAGCAACATATCGTATTTTTTCGTATTCAGTTCTCATTTATAGTTTTCTGAGTTCTCTTTCTTCGGAACCTATCCTACTGATTGTTTGTCCTTTGTTTCAGGAGTACATGACCAAGAGTTTAACCAAAGAGCTCGTTACACCTTACAAAGAACCTGAACGAGTGTTTCGATCATCAAGGAAGCTTTCTAGGACACGGAGTCTTGACTACTTAAGTTTACCGGAATTTAACCTATTTTTTTATCTTGAAGAACAGTTTGAAGAAGAAGAAACAAAAACAATGGGGGAACCAATTATGGAAGAATACATGACCATGACCCGAGATGACTATGGATAAGGAATTGTTAGGCCTAAGTTCGATGATAAGGCCCACTTTGAATTGAATGGTTAATTTCTCAAGGAACTACGTGATAATACTTTCAGCGGATCGGATACTGAAGATGCCAATGAACACATTGAGAAGGTTCTTGAGATTGTTGACTTATTTCACATACCTGATGTAACTGAAAATCAGATAATGCTTTGAGTTTTCCCTATGTCGCTTACTGGAGCCGCAAGTCGATGGTTAAAAAATAAACCATCTTGTTCAATTGATACTTGGGAAACTCTTAAGAGAAAATTCTTAAGCAAATACCGTCCACCTGCCCGAACTGCTAAAAAGATGGAAGAAATTAATAACTTCCAACAAGAGCCTGATAAGACTTTTTATCAAGCTTGGGAGTGCTTCAAAGAACTATTAATGTGATGTCCTCAACATTACTTAATGGATATGTAGGAAGTGATCTCATTATACAAAGGATTGGATGTACCTACTAGACAAATTCTTAATTCCAAGGGTGCCATACCATCTATGAAAGGTGCTGATGCTAGAAAAGCCATCCAAGATATGGTTGATCCTTCTCAAAAATGGCATAATGGAATGTCTACTAGGACTAGAAGTAATGATACTTCTGCTGGATTAGCTGCTATTCAAGCTCAACTGAACAACCTTAGAAGGGAGATTAAGAAAGTGAATAAAAGAATGTATGTTGCTCAAGTAGGTTGTGAATCCTATAGTGGACCGCACTACACTAAGGATTGTCCACTAAAATAAGAATTAAAAACACTTGAGAAAGCATACTACACTCAGTTTGGGGTACCATTCCCACAAGGAGGAAGATATAGAGCAGCTGCTCCAAGATTCTACCAAAGAGATAGCAAAAATCCTTCGTATCAAGAGCGAAGACAAACAATGGAAGAATCGCTGAGCAAGTTTATGGCTGAATCTGCAAAGAGACATGATGAAAACTATAACTTGATCAAGGAAATTCAAGCCGCAACGGATACTGCTATTAGAAACCAAGGAACCTCGATTAAAGCTTTGGAAATTCAAATCGGGTAAATGAGCAAAGTACTTCAAGAGAGGGGATCTAGAAGTCTTCCTAGCTCGACTGAAACAAACCCAAAAGATCATGTCAAGTCGATCTCGACTACTGTTGAAACTAAAACACACTGAATACGCCGTATCGAGCCTGTGCGATACGATGTATCGAGCCTCTAGAACAGAATGCGGATTTTCAAGCTAGGTCAATCGATAATTCCTTTTCTAATTTGATTGATTAATAAGAGTTACGATGAGATGGAGGTACTGGGGGAATTGATGAATGAAAAAGAATTTGCTTCTAACTTGAAGAGGTTGCTTAATAAAAAGCCAAAGATGGGATATCAAATCGAAACATCAATGAACGTGCATGGCTTGGCTATTCTTGAAGATTCTCTACCTCCAAAGGAAAAAGACCCATGGAGTTTTACTATACCTTGTTATATTAGTAATATTTGTTTTGAGAAAGCCTTAGCTGACTTAGGAGCTAGTGTTAGTGTGATGCTTTATACGACCTTTACTAATTTGGGTTTAGGAGAATTAGCCCCTACTAAGTTGATAATCGAATTGGCTGACAGAACAATAAAACATCCTAAGGGTATAGCGGAAAATGTATCAGTATGTATTGATAAGTTTGTCTTCCCCGTAGAGTTTATCGTTCTAGATATGCCCGAGGATATCAAAGTCCTATTGATCCTCGAATGACCTTTCTTGTCTACTTCTCATGCTAAGATTGATGTATTTAAGAGGAAAATTACTTTAAAAGTAGGGGACGATAAAATTATGTTTAAAAATAATAATCCTACTAATAGCATAATTAGGAGAGTTTATGCGTTAGGACTAAGAGAAAGAATGGAACTTAATTTAGAAGCTAGGCTAATGGGAGAAGCTTTGATTTTGAATAGATCACTTAACTACGTTTATGGAGACTATATTGAACTAAATGATCTAAACGAACCATTAGAGCTTAGGAGAAATCAAGTAGAAGACTTTGGTCCAACGACTGAGGATGGTGAAATAATTAATGAACCCTTGGAGAATATAGTCAAAACTAGGAATGATAATAAAGAGATTGAGGGAATTGATGAATACCCTAGTTTTTGTAACTTTGATAGGAAGATCCATATTAATTGTGCTTACAGCTTGCAGTTTTCATGTATGATAGGTTTTGAACATGTCAATGTCAACTTTTCCCCTATTTTATCAATCAACGTTATGTCTAGAAAATTCTATAATTCAATAATGAAAGATAAAGTTGATTATAAAGGAAAAAATATTGTTGGAGCTTTTATTAATGTACCTATATTCGTTGGAAACTTTTCTGTAGTGATTGATTTTGTAGTTGTTGAGAATATGGATGCTTATCGTGATGAAGGAATGGGTGATATTATTGTTGGAAAGCCATTTTGTAGAGAAATTTATGTCAAGACAAGGTGGTTTGATGGAATGATTACCATTTACGATGGTAACAAAAGTGTGACTTATCAAATGGCGCGTTCACATCTGAGGTTTAAACACCTAACTAATGAACAATGGAACAAGATGCGACCATTACTGAAGGTAAGTGCACAAGATGAGCTGAATGGAATATCGCACCTGTATCAAAAGCTTAAAAGTTTTTATAATGGAGTCTTAGATTTGGGACCCGAATACTTGAGGGATGTAAAGGTTGAAGAATGGCTCACACGGGGACACGTGAGCATTCATGAGATGGAGTAAAAGAGCTAAAGACAAGTCTAACTTAAAGAATTTATTGTAAACAAAAGTGCTTGTCGAGAGACAACCCTGAATGTATTTTAGTTTTTTATCGAGTCTGTCTTCCTAGACTATCGATACGGCCTATCCCACCTTAATGGATACGGCGTATTGACTATCTGGACGTTATCTAGTCTTTACCTTTCTGCACTTTTTAAACTTTATTGTTAGCTCAGTCTATACAGCGTATTCATTAAATGAATACAACGTATTAGACGACTGACCCGTACTTCAGATACTTTTTACAGGTCTCAATACGGCATATCCTGGTATACGGATACGGCGTATTGACTTCCTGTACCGTTTTAGGTTTTTTATTTTGTTTCTAACCAAACGAATACCAGAGATAGAATTACACTTGTTTTCTTGTGTTTTTATACAGGGACCTTACTAAACAAAAAAATAAATTTGGTGGAATGCTTATTTTTGGGAATTATACGTGTGTTGTCGTCATGCTGGTATCCAGATGCATTTACAACACACAATCTTGCTCATATACGCAACATGGAGGATCATACCGAGCAAATCCCGGGGGAGTTTTTCTGTTCTAATTCTTTAATTTCTTGTTTTTAATGTTATACATATACAACGAGGGCGTTGTATATTTCAAGTGGGGAGAGGAAAATTAGAACACTTACTTGTCCGTATTTTTACAAATAATATGCCTAATTTATATCAAATTTAATTTTTTAGCATATTTTTGTGAAATTATTAGTTGCATGACCTCACACACATAACCCTTGTTAGATATTGTGAGAATTTAAGCCTTGTCTGTTTCCTAATTTTTACCCAAATTCCACAAAATATGAGACTGTCGGTGATGTTGTAAACTTTATAACTTGGCTTGGTATATCTGCTTGAGACCACAATAATAAACACTATTTTTAATAGATGGAGTGACCTTTCTAAACTGGTAAATTTCTAGGATTACACCAAAAAGCCTATACATGTTGTGATATTAACTAACTACACTGGTTAGTTAACCCCCGTATAAACCCTTTGTTTACTCTCATTTTTAGAGTAAGATACCCCTAGAAAAACCTATTGAGCCATTCCTTTCTTTTATTACACCAAATTTTGTTTCGTTACACCTTTACACCTTAGCCTATCATATTAGATTAAGTCCTATATCAGTTGCTAGTTTCTTTAGTGTAAAGTATTGTACTTCCTGTGTACATGTGTGGAATTTCTATCTATGGTTAGGTCAGGAAAATTGCACAATGAAATTAGGTACGTGTGTGAATTTTCTATCTATGGTTAGGTCGGGAAATTGCACAATGCAATTGTGAATGTGAAAGTAGTAGCAGTTTATTGCTCGTGTAGTTGCTACTTTCACTAGTATGGTCGGATATTAATTATTCAGATTTATCATGTTCGTAAAGTGGTGAAAAAAATACACCGTTATTCAGTTTATGTTGAAAAAAAATCCAAAAAAATTAGAAAAATACAAAAAAAGTGATTTGTAGAGTATTGTTGTATGTTGGTCGAAATAAACCAACCATGTATTTTTATGTATAAAGTGGTAGATATCGCCACTGATGTTGTATTGTATGTATATTATGGATGAGTGGGAGCTGACCGTTATGGGAATGCCAACTAATGTTGTTTTTATTGATCTAGGATCAAGGCATTTATGAGTTTTTTTGTGTCTAACCAAAGCGTGAGTTTCGGTGATAAAGCATGAGTTAGTCTATAATTTTGTGTCTTTTTCGTGGGTACGGTCGGGAAAGTATCTAGCAACATTGTTCCTTATTTTTTTGACTTAATATATTTGTTTTGTTCTTTTAATTTAACACCAATTATATGTTTCCCATACCAAATTCGTAACCTTCGGTCTTACTTGAATAAGGATGCGAGCAATCACACATATCTATTCCATCGTTATGGATGTGTTTGTGTGGTTTTGTCCGCCTTGTTGGTGTATTACTGTTGGTAAAAAGATTAGAAGATTCCATACCCTATATTGTTATTTATCCTAACCTTTGATTTTATTCGAATGGGGATCTGAGCAATCATGTATGTTTATTCCATCGTTATGGATGTGTATATATAATTTTGTTGGCCTTGTTGGTTTTATACTATTGGTGAAGATTACTAATCCTATTCTTTAGCTTATTCGAGTTAAGGATCGAGCAATCACATATGTCTATTCCATCGTTATAGATCTGTATGTGTGGTTTTGTCACCTTTTCTGGTATATTGGTATCGATAGAGATTGGAAAGAATGATCAACCTTTAAACCTTAACCCAGTTTACCTTTTTAGACTTGTTACTCCTTAGCTTTAGTGATGGAGATGTGTATCCTTGCCAAGCTTGTGAAAGAATACTCGTCATGACCGAGCAATTGAGCAAAATAGTTACATGTTACCACATAGATTAGTTGAGTGGTTTGAGTGTTTTCATTTGGGTTAATATACAAAGAGGTTACTAAAGTTTATAAAAATGTTCGCCTAAGTAACTAGAGTTTCATTTTGTTCACTCAGGTTACTAAACTTATAAAAGCATACCTCACTATAATTTCAGTGTTATTCGAGTAACCTGAATGCATATTTTTTTATAAGTTAAGTAATATAAATGTCGCGTTTTTACAAGTTAAGTGATGTTTACGTATATTTTCATAACTTTAGTAACCTCAAAGTCATGTTTCATAACTGTAGTAACCCAAGTGAACAAAATGAAACTCTAGTTAATTAGGCGAATATTTTTGAAAACTTTAGTAACCTCTGTATATATTAACCCTTTTCATTTTCCTACTTCGTGAGGTGTTTGGTTGTGTGCTAGTAATTAAACGAAAAAGTTGCTTAAAGAAAAAATCTTAAACATTGGTTTAGGATACATCTTCATAAATTTTCTAAAGTCAAATTAAGGACAAGTAGGATTCAAGTGGGGGATATTTGATGACATCAAATAACATTTATTTTATAGCATCATTTATCCCAGCTAAATCGCTTGTTCTATATTATTTTATGCAAGATTTGGTATTTAATTGCTTATATTTGTTATTTGCAGTAAATATGGAGCAATTGGTAAAGATTAACTAAAAGGCACGCATTTTGGAGTTTAAACGAAGAAATCTTAAAGATTGCTGATTTGCGTCCAATACGTTGTATCCAACAAGAAGATACGGCGTATCTATGCCTTAACTTCACAAGCAACCACGAAGATATAAAGACCAATACACCGTATCCAGAAGACCCTATACGTTGTATCGAAGATCGAGTATCGGAATATTCTGGAATATTATAATCGTGGTCCCCACCCCAAGAAATCATATTGACAATGTCCAATACGGAGTATCGACTTAATTCCAAAGGCTATGAATACCGAACCTTAAACACGAATTTCAGTATGCAAAAATATACTAATGGCTGAGAAGAAGGCATTAACCACTAGGTTCAACTTTTAGAAGAAGAGAGAAGCCACAAAGGTCTTGCAACGCCCTTCAATCCATGGAAAAACCCTTGTAAATTCTTATACTCTAAATACGTATTCGTTTTTTGGTATCATTCATTAACTTGGTTAGGTTACCTTAATCGTTCGTCTATAACATTTGTATTCGTTACGATGGTTATTGGCTAATACCTTTAGGTGTTTCCTGTTTTAGATAATACTACAAATGTTTGGTTTATGTTTATTCCGATTGCTTTCTTATAAGTTGTGTGTTGTTTATGTTTTAACAGTTTATACTTGTTTTACGTGCATAAAAGAGTGCGACCTATCATAGCAACAGGATCATAGTAAAACACAATCGAGAGTTAAGCTAGATGTTTGTGGATAGCACTCCAATATCAATTTAAATAATCTAGAGAACGGTTTTTGTTTTGCTCTTTGTTTAGTGAACAAGTTAGACTACTGGTGACCTAGGATTAAAACAATGTTCATGATACCCTAGTAAAAGATCGGACAAGTGGACTACTAGTATATACATGAGCCCGTTAAGCAGTAAAAGATATTAAATCTCGATGAGCTAGGACTCGATAGAGATCATCCATTATATTGTCTCCTAAGTATAGATTTATAATCAATTCGCGAGTATTTTATACAACGAGATCGGTTTAAGTATGACTAGAATTGCCTGTCTAGTTTTAGGAAGAAGTAACCGCTAAATCTGGGAATAATATATCAATAACGAATAACACAATCATAGCACTTTAACACGAAAACCTGCATTTTAATTAGATTAAATATGTTTAATACATTTCCTTACTATAGGCTTGACCGCTAGTCTATCTTCTAATTGTTAACTTGTGTGTGTTAATCGCAACCAATCTCATTTCTAGTACAAACCCAAACAACGTGCCATTAGTCCTTAGTGCTGAAAACCCCCTTTTACCATTAGTTTAGGTTTAACTTAGGTATAACTTAGAATAACTTAGGACTAACTTAGAAAACTAAAATATTGATAATTAATAATTAACGTTCTCGCTCTTAGTGATCGACACCCTACTTACCAACGAAGCTACAACTGATCGGGTACACTGCCCGTTAGTGTTGTTTTAGGTAAAGTTGGCAAAATATAAATAGTAAAACTTGATAATAAAAATACATACGCACAATGACACATCACCACTGAACCACTAATGTCTTCAGTTACATTGTAGATCCCAATTCAATATAGATCTTTCTAGCATGTTAAGGGTTATAGCCAATATGGATAGTTCCACACAAACTACAGGAGAAACAATGACTAT
Source organism: Tanacetum coccineum (assembly GCA_026074375.1). Classification (NCBI taxonomy): domain Eukaryota; kingdom Viridiplantae; phylum Streptophyta; class Magnoliopsida; order Asterales; family Asteraceae; genus Tanacetum; species Tanacetum coccineum. Next base: position 6,460 of record BQNB010008309.1, on the reverse strand, counting down.
GAACACTATAAGTTATGCAGAACTTACTTAGAAAAAGCTAAGAAAACAAATAATATATAATAAAACATAAACTATTTGTATTAATCTGCTAAAAAATAATAGATTACTAACTATGAGATGAGAGATGTGATGAGAATAGATTATCATCTCTAATGTCCGTCGAGGTTCCTTTTTATATACACCAAGGAAATAAACCCTAACAGACTTACAAAACGCGTAAAGATAATTGCATTTCTTTTCCCTATAATATCTCCATGCATATTCTCTTAAACGTGACTCAACTATTTAAACTGTACTGACCTTTTTGTACTGAACGTACAAACTAATACTAACAGTACAAAAACTATAACTGTCGATATTAACTTTATAAATAGCGGTACTAAGTCAGGAAAACATAATTCCCGACAATCCTCCCCTAAACTTGATTGTTCAACTTGTTTAACTTCATGTTTCCTCAAGTTTACTCCTTCTTAAACCTCTTAGAGGATTACCAAACACTCTGACTCTGTCAAATCTTGATCTGAACTTTGATGATTTTGACATCTTTCAGCTATCCCTCTTTATCAATAACTTGTCTTCTCAATCAACACAGTCAACATCCAACACAAGTGTGGCTTTGTAGGTTTTTATGGCAAACAACCAGGCCCATTAACAATTTTGATGTTATACTTTACTAGTAGCCTTGTGCTCCGTGATGCCTATTTTTTCAATTGTAAAACAACAAGTGAAATGAGAACCCTAAGTTTTGAGTAAACTATCAACTATCAATGGATTTGATTTGTCTTTACCAAAAGCCATTTGCTTTTGGACTAGTTAATACTTCATTGCCTAACATGGTGCATTTGATAACAATAGTTTTTTACCAAACTATCATGCTTATCAATAGATTTGATTTGTCTAACCAGTAACTGTTTGATCCTGGACTAGCCTACTCTTATACAGTGAAGCTAAGGTGTAGTTGATAACCAATAAATTTTTTGGTAAATTGTCAAACCATAAAAGACGGATTTGAGAAGTCTTTACAACCAAGAAAGCCGTTAGCTTATGGACTATCAGTTCTTATGTCCAGTTACACCATGGTGAACTGATGACCATTTGTTGTGTGGTTTTGAAACCAACACTCAAAGATCCTTCTCATTTCCATCAGAGTTTTCAGGTTCCAACTCTACATTTATCTTTTTGACAAATCTAATCAACTCCAATGCAATAGTATTGTCTTCTTCAGATTCCAATTTCAATTCTAGCATTTGCACCAGTACTTTCTTTCTCAAAGGATATTGTTTCTCAACAAGCATATGAATGACTAATTCTTCATCAGTCATTAAAGTATGTACCCCTGAAGAACCATGTAGCTTCCAACTTACAACATTCCAATGCTGCTGTGAGTTCCAAAACTCATCTTCATCATCTGGATTGAACATAATCACCAAATCTCCCCAAAGTACTCTGTCAAAACCTTTAGGTATCTCATCTTGATATCTGTCCATCACAAGTTTATATACAACATTCAAATCATCTCTATCAAATATTGAAAGTACTCTTATCAAGGTACTAAAATATCTCCTTTGTCCACTGCTTCTAATCACTACATTTAGATTAATCTCTTCTAATCCTTTAGTTTCATCAAACTGTGGTTTAATTCCAAGATACTCAGTTTTCCATTCTATGATAGGATACTTATTGTTAAGTATTTCATAATCCACCTCCTTGTCCTCATCTAGATCTATTGTTAAACATAATCTCAGCTCATCATTCTCTTTCTCACTATCAGTATTATCATCCTGAGAAGTATCTTGTCTGAATCTTCTTTTCCTTGACTTCATCTTTTTCCTAGTGTCAAGTTTTCTCTTTCTGGTACTTTCTTCTTCTTTTCTTTCCTCTTTAATACTGTCATCCTTCTCAGTAGCTTTCTTGTTTACATCTTTTATTATCCTCTCATCCTCAGCAGAACCAATAGCAATAAAGTTTTCATCAGACCTTTTTACCTTTTCATACAAGACTTGTATTTCTTCAAAATTCTTGGTCTTCAAATCAGAATGCTTCTTTCCTCCAACATGCTTCAAATATGTCATCATTTGGTTTCTTAGCTGAGTTCTTGTAGGTGGTCTACTTCTGATTTCAGCAGCTCTTTGTTGTGCAAGAAATCTCCTTTGTGCAGCAATAGTATCATGAAGTAACTTGGCTCTTTCTTCAATAGTGAACTTTTCTCTTTCTTCTTCTTGAAGCCTTGCAGCTAGAATGCTATCAGCTTTAATTCTAGCCTGGATATCATCATAATCCCTTATAAGTGCAGCCTTTGTAGCTTCCTCTTCAGCCAACTTTTTCTTTTCCTCTTCTGTTTCCCATTCCTCTTGAACCTTTCTGGCTATTTCTTCATCATTAGCAAGCTGAGCAAACTTTCTTTCAGCTTCATTAACCCCTTCTGATTCAGCCTCTGACTCAGCTTCTTCCTCAAGAACTTTCTTGCCTTTATCTTTAGGATCAATCTTAGGAAGAGGCTTCAATGTTAACACTGATCTTGTTGATGTAGGCCTTGGTCTATCAGAGTCTTCAGCATCTTTAATCTCAACTCCTTTTTGCTTAGCCTTATTTTGGCTCATGGATACCAGAAACTCAGCAATGGTTTCATCATCTCCAAAAACTGTTGGAGTAGCTGTTGGAGTAGCATTTTCATCTGAATTTCCATTTTTTGGCTCAGCAGTACCTTCATCGAGCTTGTCGGTACTAACATTTAGCTGGTCGGTACTAACTTTTGGCTTGTCGGTACCTTCATCTGGATTGACGGTACTAACTTGATCTTCAGTACTTACTCCCTTTTCATTGTGAGCATCCTCAGTCTCCATGTAATCCATTGCATCAAGATCATCAAGATCATCAAAAGCTTGATCCTTGTGTGCAGTTGGTTTAGATTTGGCAGTTTTCCTCCCCTGTTTGGATACAGACTCTTTCTGCATCATACAGACGCTTTCTGCATCTACTTTTTTTGCATAATTTCTTTCTTCCCTGCCAATCTTGTCTTCATGGAAACACTCTTCATTTAAGCTTTGTGGTGTGTGATCACAGGTTTGGCCTTCTTCTTAAGCTTCTAGAGCTGTGCCTTTAAATCTATGATTTCTTTAACTTGAATTGTAACCTGTTTACACAAAGAAACACAAAGATCATATACACTTTGGAGTATCAGACCATCCTCATTCCCTGATAGGGATTTATCACTGGATGACTGACCTCCATGATTCCCACCAGAACCCTCTGGATTAGAATCAGGAATAAGGATAGAAGGAGAGGGTATGGGAGATGGGTTATGCTGTGACTCAGGTTGGTCTTCACTTGAGTGAGAAGGAGAAGGTATTGGTTAGGATTTAGATGGTCTTTCTGAAGCTTCACCCTCATCCTCTGTTGGTTGAACCAACATAAAGTCAAATAATGGTGTGACATTCCCTGAAAAGTTCTTACCCTTTTTAACCATAAATGACAAAACCTTACTAGTCAGGGTATTAATAGGAAAGTGATCTAAAAGGATAGGCACATTCTTTAACTGTTTAGCCAAAAAGACTGAAATAAATCTTGGATACATGACAAACTTTTTCTTTGCATCCAAGTGTCTCATCATACCATTAAAAATTAATTTGGAAAATTTGTATTTTTGATTAGTTGCCAAACAAATCACTGCTGTGGCAATATTAGTGGGAATTTGATCCCAAGAAGTGCTTTTAGAACTTATGCAGTGATTCATGGTATGAAAAAGAAATTTCCATTGAGGTGAAAATAGGGCTTTGTTAAATGTTAAGACAGTTAGGTCCCCCTCATACCCCATTAGCTGAATAGTATCAAATATAGCCTGATTGTTCAAAGTATCTATCCCATCAGCATCATCAAAAAGAAGATCACTTCTTATTGATGCCTCTGAGATAGTCACAGGCTTGCCAGCAACTATGGCAGTAATATACCTAACATTGTTGATTGTTTTGGATTTAGCAGACATCCAAAACTGTTCAACAAAGGTAGTAGAGACTACAAGACTTACAGTGAGAGCATAGTAAATTGAGCTTCATGTAAGAAAGTCCATAATCTCATGGAACTCAGCATTCCCATCAGTCTTCTCTAAATAAGCGATCATGTTGTGTTTAGGGCATGATTCAAGAGTAGCCATACTTGACGAATTGATTAGTTGTCTGTGATGAAAAAATTAGGGTTGTTGGAAGAAAGCGATTAGGAGATGTTATGTGAGCAAATTGTGCAATTAAGATGGGTTTATATAGGTTAAACAAACCCAAGATCAAAGAAACCATTTCAATTTACACTTTAGACCCTTGGCAGTATTTTCTCCAATGGCTTTATAGCGGTACAGACTTTGCCTGTCGGTACGAACTTTAAGCCTATCGGTACTAACTTTTGTTAACCAAAAATTGAAGAAGTTTGGCAACAAGAGCTCTTTAGTACCATCTATAGCTCTCTTCAATTGCACTCTAAAACCCAAATAACTCTATGAAAAACATCACCATTATCAAGATCCTTCTGTTCACACAACACTTCATACAAACTGTATAACAAATCATATTACCTCCCCTTAACTAATGCAGCCTATTGATTGATCATTCCAATGTTAACAATCAAGAAATTGAACCTGATAACATCAAAAGCTTTGGTTAAAAGATTAGCTACATTATCATCAATGTGAATCTTTAGCACCTGGATAAGTTTCTTCTCATAAGCATCCCTAATGAAGTGGTGCCTAATTACAATATGCTTTGCTTTGGAGTGAAATACTAGATTCTTTACAATGCATATAGTACTCTCATTATCAATGTAGATCTTTGTGTTCATGAAATTGAACCTATAGTCTAACATTTGATTTTGAATCCACAAAACTTGCCTACAGTAGTTGGCAGCAGCAACATATTTTGCCTCTGTAGTAGAAGTAGCCATAATGGTCTGCTTCTTGCATTGCCATGAAATAAGTCTCCTGCTAAGAAATTGACAACCTCCTGTTGTGGATTTCCTGTCAAGATTTGCTCCAACATAGTCACTATCTGAGTAGGCTTCTAGGTTAAAGGATGGCACTCTAGGATACCAAAGGCCCAGTTTAGGTTTGCCTTTGAGGTACCTAAAGATTCTCTTCATAGCATTTAGATAGGAGGTCTTTAGAGTTACCTAAAACCTAGAACAAGCACAGACTGCAAACATAATATCTGGACTAGATGCAGTCAAGTACATTAAAGAGCCAATCATGGATCTATAAAGGTGTACATCCACATCAGCAGCTTTCTCATCCTTGACCAAAGGCTTCTGGGTCTTAACTGGTGTACTAGCAGTCTTCATACTGGCAAAATCAAACTTCTTTAGGAATTCTGCAACATACTTATCATGACTTATAAAAATACCATCTTCTTTCTGTTTGACTTGTAATCCAAGAAAGAAGGTGAGCTCTCCCATAGAACTCATCTGAAATCTACTCTTCATCAATGCCTTAAATTCATCACACTAAGATCTCTTTGTAGAACAAAAATAATGTCATCCACATAAACTTGTACCAACATGATATCATTTTTGTCCTTCTTGATAAAAAGAGTCTTGTCAATAGTTCCTCTTCTGTATCCACTCTCTAACAAGAAAGTAGATAAATTAGCATACCAGGCTCTAGGAGCTTGGTGTAAACCATAAAGGGCTTTTACAACTTTATAGACCTTCTTAGGATACTTAGGATCTACAAAACCTGGAGGTTGAGAAACATTTACCTCCTCATCAATTGTGCTATAAAGGAAGGCACTCTTCACATCCATCTAATAAACTATGAATCCCATATAAGAAGCAAAGGCTAAAAAGATCATAATGGCTTCAATCCTAGCCACAGGAGCAAAAACCTCATCATAGTCTATCCCTTCCTCTTGCATATATCCCTGGGCAACCAACCTTGCCTTATTTCTAACCATAATACCTCTTTCATCCTTTTTATTTCTGTAAACCTATTTTGTTCCAATTGCCTTCTTCTTATAAGGCAAATCTACAAGAATCCAAACTTTCTGAATCTTGAATTGCAGCAGTTCTTCCTATATAGCATCAACCCAACTTTCATCTTCAAGTGCTTTAGATATCTTCTTGGGTTCAATTTGAGATAAGAAACAAGCAAATAAACAATGCTGGAAATCCTTATAATTATTTCTTCTTTGCTTTTGAATATAACTTACAAAAGCATGGGCTCCAAAACTTTTGTTCACCTTGCTCCTTGTTTAAACTGCTAATTATGGATCTCCAAGAATTTGAGTTGAAGGATGAATAGAGTGAATCCTTGATGTGGGAATAGGACTAACATTCATAATAGTTTCTAAATTAGTGAAGTCAGTCACTGCACCCTCATCATCATAAGATGCATTGGTAAAAATACTGTCATTTGGGTTGTCATAAATATCCTCAAGAGCAGGAATTTGAGAATCATCTTGGTTAGTGTAGGTTAGATCAGGAT
>BQNB010008308.1:0-90387 GCA_026074375.1 Tanacetum coccineum | reverse complement strand
ACGAACTCCGTTTTCGGTCTAGTCTTTTTCATTCTTCGTTATTTGTTCCCTAGAGTAGTTTAGAAGTGAAAATTCCTTCATAGGGTAAAATTTAAAGATTTTAGGTTTTTCCCCCTTTGCTCGGGATTCGTGCTCCCGTTTTTCAGCTTAAATTCGTAATTTTTAGGATTTTCTTAAATGTTTTTGTTTGTTATTGTTTAATTTGACTTTCCACACTCTCAAATCAATTCTCTCCTTCAAATTCAAATCTTCCGACTGTATCGATTTTCCAGTCCAGCCTCGTTGGGGATAAACGACCCGGGAACATTCTATACTACTTCTCGGTATCATTGATTTTGTTTCTAGACTATTCTTACTATATATATTTTATATTTTACTATATATTATATGTATTTTAAGGTGTAGTTTGGACAAATCAGACTCCTAAGGCTTAAGCTTATAGGGTCTTGTAGATGAGCTTATGGGCTTTCTAGAAAAGCCAAGAAGTAAGAGTTTTGATCAACAATGAGCAAGAAAAAGAGTCACAAAGTAAGCTGCTTAGCACCAAGGGAGGTCTTGTAGTTTAAAAAGGAGCTAAAAGCAGGCTTATGAATAACCATCAAAATAAGCTCAAAACAAAAAAAATGACTCAAAACAGATTGACACAAGCTTGAAGTGAGTTTGTGTGCAAAATTTCATAAGCTATTATCAACTTAAACCATCTGATAAAATGACTTAAAAATGACAGTTTTATGAAAAAGACACTTAGCAAAAAAAGGTTAACAGGTTTGAAAACCATGAAAGAAAAACCAAAGAACTAACACCACTCTATTTTGACACTGAAATGGACTTAAAAACAAAACTCAAAAGTAGATTTTAAAAAGCTGAAGCTAAGGAGCTTAAAAACTGATTTTGGGAAAACAGTTTCTAAGATGTTTATAGAAAAACTTGAAAAAAAACTATTTTTAAGACTAAAAAGCTTGTTGAAACAGATTGAACCCAAGTTAAAAGGACTTGCCAAGGATGGCAAAGTGAGCCAATGGGTTTTTTAACCCTAAATTACCCAGTTTGACCACTAACCCAAACACCCCTTTAAGTGGTAAAAAGGTTTGACAGATTGAGAAAAAGCTTTTATAAGATCTTTTAATGACTTAAACACTTAAATAAAAGAGTAAAAACAGTATTTAAAGATAGATTAATTTAAATGACAAGTAAGTAAAAAAAACATGTAAAGTGAATAAAAATAAATTGCAAGAAAATTTAAATGACAGAAAATTTAAATGACAATTGTATTAAAAGAAGACAATAATAAAAAGAGGTACAAATCTTGATATAAGCTTTTGCCTTATAACAAAAATTCGACCAAAAGAAACCCTACTCTATTACATTGCTTTTATATTGAAACCCTAAGCTATTATTCTTCATAAGCTGTGCTAGTTGTGTTTTCTTAGTGAGGAGAAAATCTCAAAATCATCTTAGCCATTCTTTTTGCCTGGAGCCCAATCAAAATGATCTAAACCCTTCTTCGTTTGCCACTTTCTTCAAGCCAATGGTTAAGCATAGGATCTCCAGTGTGGCTCTTATTGTTTTGTGAGGTGGGGAGAGGACATTTTGTTGTTATGTTGCAGGTTTTAAGGCAAGAAGACAAATGACTAGTACCATGTGGTTTATGGTGGGAAGTGAGGGGGTACTGTGTATTTGTTTATATTGGGGGAGGGGAGAACTTTAGGAAATTGTCATAAATGGCCCCTCATGTCATATTTGTGGTTTGCATTATCAGTCCTTGTGGTGGTATGAAGGTTTAGCGATTTGGCATGAATGGCCCTCAAACGTATATAAGTTGTTGTCAAACGTATATAAGTTGTTGTCAAGTTTAGTCCTTTGTGGGGATAACAGAGTTAAACTCAAAGGGTTAAATAATTGGGTTGTTAACATAGTTAAGGGTAACAAGGCAGTGGCTTTTCTAATGGCAATAGATTCCTTAAGGTTTTCTTCAACCAATAATCAACTTAGAACTTCATCAAATCTAAGAAACCATGCTACTATTCAAGATGGCAGGGTCACAATGCAACAAGTTTAGGGGAGACAAGGTCAAAGTTATTCTAGTACTAGTTATAAGAATAATGCTAATAGTTCTGGGGAAACAATGCAAGTGGACATGAAAAGGTTGTTAAATGCTATAACTGTAAAGGTGAAGGACATATGGCTAGGAAATGCACTCAGCCTAAGCGATTAAGGAATGCAACATGGTCTAAGGATAAATCAATATTAGCTAAAGCTCAGGAAGCTAGAAATTTTTTGGATGAAGAGAAACTCGTATTTCTTGAAGTTCCAGGGGTTCTAGACGATCAAGCTGTTCAGACAATCATTCTAAACAATGCTGCTTTTTCGATGAGAATCTTGAATTATAAATTTTGACTGTGATGATATTGAATGCAAAAAAGGATTTTATGGACAACATTTCCAACTATGGTTCTGACATTATCTCAAAGGTACCTCATTCTAAAACCTATCTTAATGATATGGAAAATTAAAGTGTGAATGCAATGCAAGATTTTGAACAAACACAAGTTGTGGATTTTACAGATAATGAGATACATAGTGATAGCAACAGGCAAATGTTCAAGATACTAATTTGTAGGCACAACATGATTCAATGATCTTATTTGTGATAGAACAAATGTCGGAGCAAATGATTAATCATGTAAATAATTAGGAAAAGACAAATAAGGAACAGAATAATTGTGAAAAAAAAAAAGTTTAGGAAAAAGCTAATAAGGAAAAAAATAATGAATCAGTAACCGCTGAGCTAGAGAGATATAAAGAACGAGTCAAAACTTTTGAACAACGTCTTAATATTGATTTAAGCAGTCGTGAAAAAATGATGGATTCTCAAATGGATGATATGATTAAAGAGAAGCTTGCACTGAAAGAACAAGTTGACTCACTTGAGTAAAATCTTTCTAAACAAATAAAAGAAAAAGAATGTTTATTGCAAACATTCATGGTTTTCAAAAATGAATCCAAAGAAAAGTAAAATAAATATATGGAAAATGAAATTGATTTGGAAAAGAGGATAAAGGAACATGATAATATTATTTTTAAAGTGGGTCAATCTACTTAAACAGTGCACATGTTAACAAAGCCTTAAGTTTTTTATGATAATATACATAAACAAGCTCTAGGTTATCAAAATCCGTTTTATCTCAAGAAAGCTCAGCGGATTAAACCAACCTTGTATGATGGTATTGTTATATCTGCTAAACATGTTGTTATGCCTGTGATTGATGATGAGGAAACATTGATTTTAGAAGAAGAGAGTTGATTAAAAATGACTGAAAAAGAAAAGGATCTAGAGGGCATTAAACAAAACATTTCTCATAAATCTATTGATTATGAAAAATTAAATAGACTATCTGACGATTTTAGGAAACATTTTACTCTATAATAAGAATTGTCAGCTGAACAAGCTTTCTGGTTGTGTATGTCCAATCCCACAGGTAAACCTTCTGATGCATCACCTGTCAAAATACAAGCTCCTAAGGAACTTTCTAAGGTAAGCTTGGTGAATGAAGCCTTAAAAAGCTTAAATTTCACCTTGCCAAGTTTGACAACGTGGTGAAGATAAGGACTACACTTGATGCTCGTACAGAAGGTGAATGGGGGTTTGAACATACTAAAGCTATTTTTAACAATGAAATTATTCCATTTGTAAAATCTTTAAAAGACATCTTCAATGTGTTTGATAAAGATCTTCTAAATGAAATAACGGAAGTATAGACAATTTTTGACCAAATCGACGCTGCTGTTCAACAGTCTTCAGTTGACAAACAATGTTTGCAAATTGCAAAGAAAGAATTACTTTTGGAAAATGATTGACTCTTACAACAAATCATGTCTCAAGATGTTCTTTTAACTGTGATGAATTCTATGTCTTTGATTGGTGAATCTGTGAATATGGAAAGTAACCAAAATGAATCTTGTGATGAGTGTTTCAATCTTGAGACTGAGCTTTTAAAATCACAAAATGCGCATAATGATCTTTTGAAAAGTTACTCACAACTTGAAAAACATTTTATTTCTCTTGAATTGTCAATACAACTTAATCAAGAAATTTTTCAAAAAGATAAATCTTGTAATAATCAAAATGCTCTCGAAATTCTAGAATTTTTTGAAAATAAAGATTTGAAAGCTCAGCTACAAGACAAAGACACTACCATTTCTAAGTTGAAGGAAATTATAAAATCATTGAGAGAAAAGTCCAAGGAAGTAAATGTGAATTACGATTATTGTGAAATTGAGACAAAAAATGTAGAACTGGAGAATAGTGTGGCAAAATTGCTTTCGGAAAACAAGCGTCTTTGTAAAAAAATTAATCATGTGAAATAGGTTTTTAAAGATCAGTTTGACTCAATCAAAAAGACACATATTCGTACTAAAGAACCAAGTGACTCTTTAGTTGATAACCTGAACTTAAAATGTAGTGAAAATGAGGATTTAAAATCTCAAATTCAAGATAAGGTTTTTGTGATAACATCATTGAAAAACAATTTATGAAAATTAAAAAGAAAAGAAATTGTTGATATTGCTTCACAAACACCATCTCCCTACACTATTATTCCAGGCATGTTCAAGCTAGACTTAAAACCTTTGGCTCCTAGGTTATTGCAAAATAGGGAAGCTCACATAGATTACCTTAAGCACACTCAGGAACAAGCTAATATTCTTTGAGGAATAGTCGAACAAGCTAAATCAAAATAGCCTTTAGATAATGCGTTAGACTTTGCCAGTAAGCATGCCCAACGAATTCAGGAGTTACTTGTATATGTTAGAGATACATGCCCTAATGCGATTAAACTTAGCGCAAAAAAGGTTGCTGTCACACCCAAAAACAATGTCAAGAAAGTGAGGTTTGCTGAACCTCTCACATCCTCAAGCAACATTAAATAGGTAGAGTCATCTACAACACCAGATTCTAACACACCTGTGTTGTCTCCTACAAGATTGAAGTGGTCTACTAGTAATTACGGATCAAAGCCTACAAGCAATAAAAAGAATGATAGGATCTCGCGAACACCAAGTAGGAACATGAAGAATAAAGTAGAAGCCCAACCTAGGAAAGTTAATAAATAGAATCTTGTTGTTGAACCTATTCGCGATGTTGATGTTAATCATTCTCTGTTGAAAGCGAATTCTAAACTTAATTGTGCTACTTGTAAGAAATTTATGTTTGATGGTGTTCATGATATGTGTCTTCTTGATTTTGTAGAAAATGTGAATAGCCATGCTAAATCTTCTAAGAAACCTAAAAAACAAAATATTTAGAAACCTACGGGTCATGTATTTAATGAAGTAGGACTTAAGTGGAAACCAACAGGCAGAACTTTCATTATAGTTGGTAACTCGTGCCCTTTAACTAGGATCACTTCAACTAACGTAGTGCCTACTAAGGAAACCACTTCCCACTAAGTTGAAACACAAAAACCAGAGCTTAAAGTCTACAGCAGGAAACCCAAAAGTGTTAAAAATGTAGGTTCGAGTAAAAAAGCTAAGATTGTAGAATCTAAGAATGCTAACCACTCGGAACCTAATCATACTTGGGGATCTAATGCTACAAATATTCCATCTTCTTCTTCTCTTATCATGACTGGTTGTCCAGATTGTTCTTTGGTATTTGGACTTCAGATGTTCGAAACATATGACAGGGAACCACTCTCAGCTCTTGAACTTTGTTAGTAAATTTCTGGGTACAGTTAGATTCGGAAACGACCATATTGCAAGGATTATGGGGTATGCTGACTATCAGCTGGGAAATGTGACTATCTCAAGAGTATACTACGTCAAGGGGCTTGGACATAACTTATTTTCTGTTGGTCAATTTTGCGACGCGGATCTTGAAGTTGCATTTTGGAAAAACACTTGCTTTATTCATAATTTAGAAGGTGTTGATCTACTTTCCGGATCCCAAGACATAAATTTGTACACAATTTCTCTTGATAACATGCTTAAAACATCTCCGATATGTCTTCTATCCAAAGCGTCAAAGACTAAGAGCTGGTTATGGCACCGTCGGTGATCACATCTCAACTTTGGTACTCTTAACAAGCTAGCTAAATACGGTCTTGCACGAGGCACTCCAAGACTTAAATTTTAGAAAGATCATCTGTGTTCAACATGTGCATTAGGAAAAAGTAAGAAATCCTCTCATCAACCCAAAGTTAAAGACACTAACCAGGAGAAACTATATCTTTTGCATATGGATTTATGTGGCCCGATGCGTGTGGCGATTACTAATAGGAAAAGGTATATCTTAGTGATTGTCGATGATTACTCAAGATTTACTTGGGTCATATTTTTGAGGTCAAAAGATGAAGATCCATAGGCTATCATCAAATGCATTAAAAATGTTCAAGTTTGTTTGAATGCCACCGTCCGTAATGTTCAAACAGATAATGGAACTGAATTTGTCAATCAGCCACTTCGTAAATTTTATGAAAATGTTGGCATCTCGCATCAAACATTTGTTGCTCGCACTCCTTAGCAGAACGACGTTGTCGAAAGGCGAAACTTAACTCTTATAGAAGCTACTCTTACAATGTTAATATTTTCTAAAGCTCTATTATTTTTATGGGCCGAAGCAATCAAAATAGCCTGTTACACCTAAAACCATTCCTTAATCCGCCTTCGATACAACAAAACTCCATACTGCAAGATAAGAAATTGGATTTATCATTCTTTCATGTCTTTGGTGCACTCTGTTATCCTACCAATAATAATGACGACCTGGGTAAATTAGATGCAAAAGCTAACATTGGTATTTTTGTTGGTTACGCGCCCTCAAAGAAAGCGTTTAGAATCTACAACAAAAGAACCAAGAAAATTATTGAAACAATTCATGTGACATTCGATGAGCTGACAGCTATGGCTTTTGAATAATTCAGTTCAGGACCCGGGCTTCATTCTATGACTCCTGCAACGTCCAGTTCAAGACTCGTTCCAAACCCTATTCCTCAACAACCTTGTATTCCACCACCAAGAGATGATTGGGATCGCTTATTTCAACCTATGTTCGATGAATACTTCACTCCTCCATCCATTGTTGTTTCTCTATTTCAAGAAGTTGCTGCTCTGAGAGTTGTAGTTTTAGTCGATTCTTCTGTGTCAACTTTCATTGACCAGGATGCTCCATCATCAAGTACTCCATCAACACAAGAACAAGAACAATCTCTAAACATTTATCAAGGTTTTGAAGAATCCCTAAAAACACCAATTTTTCATGATGATCCACTTTATGAATCTCTTCATGAAGAATTAACTTCTCAAGGATCATCATCGAACGTGAGATAAACCCACACACAATTTAGACACCTTGGTAAATGGACTAAGGATCATTCCTATAGCAAACGTGATCGGAGATCCTTCTCGCTCTATATCTACGAGAAAACAACTCCAAACTGATGCCATGTGGTGTTATTTTGATGCATTCCTAACTTCGGTAGAACCAAAGAACTTAAAACAAGCAATGACCGAACCGTCATGGATCGATGCAATGCAAGAAGAAATTCATGAATTTGAAAGACTTAAATTTTGGAAATTGATCAAACTAAAATGGATTTATAAGGTCAAGACTGACAAATTTGGCGTGGTACTAAAAACTAAAGCAAGACTAGTTGCTCAAGGGTTCAGGCAAGAAGAGGGAATCGATTTCGAGAAATCATTTGCACCAGTTGCTAGAATAGAGGCCATCCATATCTTCGTAGCAAATTCCACTCATAAGAATATGACGATCTATCAAATGGATGTCAAAACGGCTTTCTTAAATGGCGAGCTCAAAGAAGAGGTCTACGTTTCTCAACCAAAAGGATTTGTTGATCGGGATAAGCCATCGTATGTGTACAAGCTCAAAAAGGCCCTCTACGGTCTCAAACAAGCACCACGTGCATGGTACGACATCCTGTCAAGCTTCCTAATCTCATAACATCTCCAAAGGTACAGTTGATCCAACACTCTTCACACGGCAAGCTAGGAATGACTTATTATTGGTAAAAATTTATATTGACGATATAATATTTGCATCTACTAATACTTCCATGTGTAATGAGTTTGCTAATCAGATGAACACTAAATTTAAGATGTTAATGATGGGGCAGATGTCATTCTTTTTAGGATTACAAATCTCTCAAAGTCCTAAAGGCGTCTTTATAAACCAATTTAAATATGCTTCTAAAATTATTAAAAAATATGGTATGCTCTCTAGTGATTCTGTAGACACACATATGATAGAAAAGAGTAAACTGGATAAAGATCTACAGGGGAAACTAATTGATGCTACACTTTATCGTGGTATGATTGGATCCCTCATGTATCTGACATCTAGTAGATCAGACCTTCTTTATGCAGTCTGCTTATGTGCCCGGTATCAGGCAAAGCCAACTGAAAAGCACTTAAATATGGTTAAACGCATCTTTCAATACCTAAATGGAATCATTAAAATGGGTCTCTGGTACTCGAAGGATACCGGTATGTCTCTGACAGCATATGCAGATGCAAATCACGCGGGGTATCAGGACACTAGACGTAATACATCAGGAAGTGCTCAATTCTTAGGTGATAAACTTGTTAGCTGGTCTTTAAAGAAGTAAAAGTGCACTGCCATCTCGAGTACAACGGCTGAATATATTGCGTTATCGGGGTGTTGTACTTAAATCCTATATATGTGTTCATAGCTAACAGATTATGGCTTTCAATTCCACAAGATTCCTCTGTACTGCAACAACAAGAGTGTGATTGCTCTATGCTGCAACAACGTTCAACATTCAAGAGCGAGGCACATTGATGTATGATACCATTTTATAAAGGAGCAGGTGGAGAATAGAATTGTGGAAATATACTTTGTTCAGATGGAATATCAATTGGCTGACATCTTTACCAAACTCTTGCCAAGAGAAAGATTTAATTTATTGATCGATAAGCTAGGAATGAGAAGCATGTCTCCAAAAATGCTAAAACGTTTGACAGAGGAAGAGGACGAGTAAAGGTTGTTACCCGCGGTATATCCTGTATCATATGTACATAAGAAAACATAAAAACTCAAAAATATTTTCTTTTAATATGGATTTTTCAAAAACAAAATCAAAAAAATCAAAAAAATATAAAGATATGTATCTCTGGCATGTCTTCTAAAAATCAATAACATTTACGGCCTTAGAAATATCATTTAATAATGATACGAGGCTGTAAATGAAGTTCGAGCTAAAGTTCAAAAGATTTCAAAACATGCCAAAAATGGCTTGCTATTATTTCGGATAACAACCCGGTCATCATCTTAAAGGTAAGTATTTCAAAATGATAACTTGCCTCATTACGGAAAGATTTATGTCGGGCAGTGTCTAATTTCCTTTATGGACCATGCTCATGGCTTGTGATTACTGTTGCATCACAACCAATGCTTCCTATATTTCTTTAAGTGCTATGTGTTATGTGGCTTATGTGTGAAAATAAGAGAAATCTTATGTAATTGGTGTTTGATTTTTCAAAATAAAATAATAATTCATTAGAAAATGCTTTTAAAAGACATTTGACCACTCAAACAACGACTGCAACTCTTTAAATAGAAAACGGGTCATTATTTGAGGGGGAGAGAATTTCAAATATATTCTTTATAAAGTTAGTTTGTGATAAAGGAAAAGGTTCTTTTTATACAAGAAAAACGGGTAAACAATTTAATGGGGTAGTTAATTAAGTTTAGCTTTGTGAGCCTTAACTGTTATGTTGGTTTAAGCATTTAGGGAGTATATGAGCAAATTATAAGATTTCTATGTATGCTTGTTAGACTTTCGGAACAATTGTAGCACATATTTTAAACTTAAAAATGCCTATTAGATTTATATATAAAAATGCATAGGATATTAAACTAGAGGGGGCAAAAGTGTTAAAAAACAAAAAAAAATTATAACACTTTCACCTACCCCATCTTTTTCACTTACAAACACACACTTAGCAAAACTTTTCCCTCCTCCCAACCCATTTGAAATCGCCAACTCTCATTCTCCATTTCCAGTGATTATCAAGCGAAAGGTATAACTTGAAACTCGTTCCTCACTTCCTAAAGTACATATATCTCAAAGGAATTAACGTTTCATCCACGATTAATCTCGAAAACCCTAAATCTTGAATTAGGGTTAGTCAAAATCAAAAGTGATTAAAATCTCAAATTAAATGAGGGGTTTTGTTTGTTTAGGTGTGTAAAACACTCACTTAAAATAGTTTTTTGATTGGTTAACATATGCTTACGATTTGGTTATTTCTTGTTCTCGAAATTTAGGAGCATAGGGAAATAAGGAAAATATAAGTGGGTTTTGTTTAAGAAAGTGGTCTTATGTATTCTTAAATGTGTTTGAACCTATAAACCTCATCTTTGTTTGTAGTTTCTTGTAGGAATGCATTAAAATGAATAAATATGCTCATTTTTGACATTTCTTGATGATTCTTTGGCTAAATGTTGTTATAAATGAACCTAAGTGTTATACATCTGTTAAGTATGCTATTTGAACACTTCTTGATACTTAAAATTTCATGTATATGAAAAAATGTATTTGAAGGCGAGTTATCAACTGCCTGTATGAGGCGAGTTAACAACTCCCTTCAGATGGCGAGTTAACAACACCTTCATGAGGCGTGTTAACAACTCCCTTCAGAAGGCGAGTAAACAATTCTATGTAGGAGGCGATTTATCAACATGATTCAGAAGGAGAGTTAACAATTCTATGTAGGAGGCGAGTTATCATCATGATTAAGAAGGCGAGTTAACAATTCTATGTAGGAGGTGATTTATCTGTCCTCTATAGGAGGCGATTTAACAACCCTACTTAGGAGGAGATTTAACACTCATTAATAGGAGGCGATTTAGCAATAGATTTTAAGGATTTTTAAGATTGAATTTTTTCAGAAGGTAATTTAAAACTCAAGTTAGGTAGCTAATTAAAATTGGTTAATTTAGCAATCTAAACAAGTTAAGTTGGCTATATATCAAGGTTCAACAAGAATATCTAAACATGTTTTAGGTTACGTTATTCTCTACAAGTTAGTTTGAATAGGATTCCAAAAAGCATAATTTTAGTTGTCTTAATGCCTTTCACATTATGCCCAATTAAGTTGCCCTTCGAATGATTAGATCTTATTCAAACATGTTAAAGGCCTTAATGAGCCTAATCATTAAAATGATATCACAACATGAATCAAGCTTAAGTTTTCAATAATCAAAGGCGTTATAGTGTGTTATATATAAAATTGGTTATATGTATAAACTATATTGGTCAAATATTAACAAAATCATGAATACCACTCAAGCTTAACAAAAATCCCTTGATGATGCTCTTGTTGCCCTGGCGGACCATCTTGAGTTCGGGAAATGCAACATGAGACTCAAAACAGACATCAAACCAAAAGAAGCTACATTTCAAGTGGTGTTAGATACTCTTGCACTTACTCCTTTCTACCAAGCATTCCTGATCACTGCAGATGTTCTTGCTATTTATATGCAATAATTTTAGGCTGCAGTTTCCGTTCATAAGTCATCCATCAGATTCACGATAAATAAGAAGAAAGTCTTTCTCGATGTTGATATGTTTAGAGAAATTCTTTAGTTTTACCCTAAAATTCCAGGATAAAAGTTTGAAGACCTCCTACTGGAACATGATATTCTCTCTTTCATTAGAGATCTTGGGCACTCTGGAGATATCATTTATCTCACAGATGTGAATGTTGACTACTTACATCAACCATGGAGAGAATTTGCTACTGTCATCAACAAGTGCTTAAGTGGTAAAGAAACTAGAATGGACAAGATTCGTCTGTCCCGTGCTCAAATCCTCTAGGGTATGTTCCAAAAGAAGAATATCGACTATGTGTATCTACTTTGGGAAAATTTTCTGTTCCAGATAAAGAACAAAGAAGCTAAGAAGACCAACAAGATGTCATACCCTAGATTTACAAAGATCATCATTGATTGCTTCATGTCAAAGGATCAGTCTATTTCAAGGAGAAACAAGATGTTCTAGCACACTGATCGAGATGACACCGTGTTTACTTTTATGTGATGTATCTCCAGACATGAAGATACTTAAGTATATGGTACCATTCTCCCAAAGGAATTAACAAACCAAGCAATGTTGGAATCCAAAGTTTAACAGACATATTATGCTTTTGCTTCTAGAAAGAAAGCTCTGAAACCAAAGTACATTCGAAAGAAAGCTGATTCATACATATCTCCTAAGAAGAAGCCTGTTCAAGCTACTAAAGGTACCAGACTTAAGACTTCAGCTAAAGTGGCTAAATCGGACATAAGAAGCAACCTGCAAAGATGCCAAAAGCCAAAGGATTAAATGCATTATCTGAGGCTGCATTAACTGAAGCTGAACAAATGAAGCTGGCTACCAAAATAAGCAAGACTCAATTTCACATCTCTCACATATGTGGCTTAGGTGATGGAGTTGACATTCAGTCAAAGGTTCCTGATAAGCAACAACAAAAAGTCACTGGTACAAATGAAGGAGCTGGTGTCACACCAGAGGTTCCTGATGTACCCAAATATGACTCAGAGAGTAAAGAAGAATATTGGACATTTAGTTAAGATGACGAAGATGCTAAAGAAGAGTCAGACATGAATGATGACAGTGAAGAAACTGAATCAGATAATGACATAGATGATCTTACTCATCCAAACTTGTCAACTTATAAAGCGGATGAAGATGATGAAGAAGAAGAAAAAAATGATAAAGAAGTGTCTTTTGATCAGAGAGTGTCAACACCACAAGACTATGAACTTACTGAAGAAGAAAAATATAAAGAGGATGACGATAAGGATAAGGAACGCGAACAGGAAGAAGAAAAACTTAATCTGTATAGAGATTTGAATATTAACCTGGAAAGAAGTGATGCTGAAATGACTGATGCTCAAGCATATCAAGACACAAAAGATACTCATGTGACACTAATAACTATGCCTCCAGTAGTGCAACATCAAAGTTCTTCTATTTCATTAGAATTGGTGTCAAAGTTCATTAATCCTTCGCCAGATACAAGCATTGACTCATTCTTAAATCAAGACACTCAGTCAGATACTCTCGTCAATGTACTAGTTTTAGTTGCTGCAGCGACACCTTCTTCTGTTACAACAATTCCTCAACCACATATTCCCAACATTCAACCTCTACAACAAACACCAACTTCCACAACAACAACAACTAATCCAATAATGACTTTGCCAGAAATTCCTAACTTTACATCCTTATTCCAGTTTGATCAAAGGGTATCCGCATTGGAATCTGAAATGTCTGAGTTCAGGCAAACAAGTCAATTTGCTAAAGCTGTCTCTTCAATTCCGGGCATAGTTGATACATACCTTGCTTCTAAGATGAAAGAAGCAGTGGATGTGGCTGTTCATCTACAAACAAACAAGCTCAGAGAAGAAGCTCAAGCTAAGAATCAAGAATTTCTTAATAAGATAGACTCAACTATGCAGGAAATAATTAAGGAGCAGGTTCAATCTCAAGTCTCGAAATCATGGCAAAGATTGAAAAGTACATAACAGAATCTCTGGGAGCTGAAGTGTTGGTTAGATCAACCAATCAACCTCAGACGTCTTACGCAGTAGCAGCTTCACTGTCTGAATTCAAACTTTTTTTCCCCGAAACCATGAAAATTTAAATCAATTAATATCCAAAATATCAAGAGATTTGACATTTTTGATGGGGAGCTGGGGGGGCGGAGGCAGCAGGACGGGGGGGGAGCAGATGGGGGGGAGGGGGAGGGAGGATGGGGGGGGGAGGTGGGGGCGGGGGGGAGGTGGGGGGGGGGGGGGGGGGGTGGGGGTTGAGTGAGGGGGGGGGGGCGGGTGGGGTGTTGGGCTGGGCGGCGGGGGTATTGGTGTTGTGAGGCTGAACAAATATTTTAATCCTCTCGGATTGCACCGATTCCTTTCTCTTACTCCACAACACCCCCCCCCAACCTCACCGAGGGGCGCGTGGGGGGGGGGGGGGGCGCATATTGGCGGAGGGGTGGGGGCAGGGCCAGGCGGGCAGGGGCGGGGGGGGGGCGTGGGGGGGGTGGCGGGTGGGGGGGGGGCGGCGGGGGGTGGCGGCGAGGGCGGCCGGCCGGGGCAACGGGAGGGGGGACGCGGCGGGAGGGGGGGGGGGGGGGTCGGGGGGGGGGGGGTGAGGGGGGGCTTCACCCATCACACCTGCCACACGCTAAAATCACGAATTTCTTTTCTTAACCTAAGCAAGAGACCTCACAACTAAGCAAGGAAAAACCAAAAATAGAGGGGGGCGGGGGGGGGGGGGGGCGGTGGGGGGGCTGGGGTCGGGCGGGGGGGGGGGAGGGGGGCCGGGGGGTCTTACCGTCGTCTCCATGGGAACCCCTCTCCACCCCCCCCCACACCCTCCGCCGCCAGCAGATCATCCTCACCGCCCCACACAAGCGTCTTCAATTTCCCCCAATCCACCTCACACCAGGGGGGGGGAGGGCGGACGGCGCCGTCGGCGGGGGGGTGGGGCGGAAGGGGGCCGGCGTCGGGGGTGGGGCGGGGACGCGAGGGGGGGGGGGGGGGGGGGGGGGGCGGGGGGGGGGGGGGGGGGGGGGGGGGGGGGGGGTCCACCGAACACCACCTTGCCCCCGAAAGCCCCTATGACCCACACCCCCCCTCCACACATGGGGTGGGGGGGCGGTCTCGGAGTGGCGACATGGGGGCCGGGGGGGGGAGAGGCAGGCGGGGCGGATGCCGGCGGCGGGGGGGGGGGCAGCGGCAGAGGCGCACTGCATTTGCGCAGGGGGGGGCCGAGGTAGGAGGTGTAACTGGCGGCACCTGCGGGCCGGCCGGGGAGCGGGGACGGGACAGGGGCGGAGGGGGCGCGGGGGGGCGGGCGCGCGCGGGGGTGGGGGGCGGGGGGGGCGCCGCGGCCGGCGGGGGGGGGGGGGGGGGGGGGGGGGGGGGGACGGGGGGTGGGGGGGCCGCGGGGGGGGGGGGGGGGGGGGGGGTGGGGGGGGGGGGGGGGGACGCGCCCCGCCGGCCCTGCCCCCCCGCCGTCTGCTCCCTCCCCGCTCCCGTCACTGGGGGGCCCGCCTCGGTTCCTCCCCCCGCCCCCCCGCGTTACCCATCCCCATCCACCACCCCCCCCCCCACCCCCCCCAACCCCCCTCCCCCTCACGCCTCTCCCACCCCCCCACCCCCCCCCCCCACACTTAGCACCGGTGGGGTGGGGGGCTGTTCCTTCACCAGTTCTCCTACCTCTTCTCTCGTCGTCGGAGGGGCGGAGGGGGGTGCAGGGGGGGCGCGCAAGCCAGCGGGGGGTGGGGGGCGGCCACCGGGCCGGCGGGGGGACCCGCCGCCGCCCGCACCCACCACGGCCGCGACCGACCTCGGGCAGGGATGGGGGGGGGGGCGGAGACGGGGGGGGGGGGGGGGGGGGGGGGAGCCGGGGTGGAGTGGTCTAATAAACGCAGTATCAGCTACACACATGTTCAGCAAATTCAAAAACAAATATTAATAAAAATTAATATTATATATATATTAAAAAAAATTATGACAATATTATAGTAATATATATAATATTTTAAATTTATAATAATGTACTCCTTTTTTTATCTAATCCTTTCCTTGACCGAAAACCATGAAATTTAAAATCACTTAATCTCCAAAATATCAAGAGATATGAAACCATTTTTGATAAGGCAGACGATGTGCATAAACTCTATAGTCTAAACCACACGATCTAAACCCTATCACCCGATAAACTACAATCCTTCTAACCCCACTCAGAGGCTAAACCATGCACTAAAAAACGCACATAAAAAACCAAGCAACGTGCAAAACACACCTTTCTTCAGGATGCTAAAACATCTTTCGATTAAATCGTTGCAACAAATAATAATGGGGGAATCAAATGGTTACGTATTGGGCAGAAATGTGTAAGTAACTTAAAGACACCCACCGAATATTTTAAATTACTATATTAAGAGTTTTTAAAACAGGTGGTTTAAGTTTTATAGGGTAGGTATTCTTCCGTCTGATCCCAAGACCATAACCAGCCATAAACCGTAAACCAGGAGGGATCTACATGAGGGATATTCACTATATAGTGTAGTAGTTCCTTTAGGTTAAGAAAAAAAAAATGAGCAAAGTAGAATAAAGGGAAATAGTGCCACGGTGCCCACACCACCCGCGACTAAGATTGGAGCTAGTACTTAGACCAAACCCAAACAAAATACCCAACAAGGTAATACTATGAAATCTCCTTTCGTAAGAGGCACTGAAGGTGGTTAAAAGAATTAAAATAAAATTAAGATAAAGGTGAAAGGGTGAAAAGAGGGCAAGAAGAAGGGCCCTCCTTACCCACCACTTATTAAGGCGGTTTAGTTTTTATTTCAGGGCGAAAAAAAACACCAGGTCAATACATCTATCTGCTCCTCATCCTGCTTCAAGAAATCCACGGAACAAAAGAATGATTGCTAACCATTGAAAGACTCGATATCATGACCCACATGATTGCATATCCCATATATGTGCTAAACTCTTTCGATTAATCGTTGCACATATAATGGGGGAGCAAATGGTTACGTATTGGCAGAAATGTGGAAGTACTAAAGACCGATTATTTAAATTACTATATTAGAGTTTTAAGGTGGTTAAGTTTAGGTATTCATTCTCATGATCCAGCCATAACCGGAGGGATCTACATAGGGATATTCCACTAGATAGTGTAGTAGTCCTTAGGTATGAAAAAAATGAGCAAAAGTAAGAATAAGGGAAAAGTGCCGACTAAGATGGAGCTAGTACTAGAACAAACCCAACAAGGTACTAGCTATGAAATCTCGGTAAGCACTGAAGGTGTTAAAGAATTAAAAATAAAAGTTAAGATAAAGGGTGAAAAGCAAGAAGCCCTCCTTACACTTAGGCAAAAACCAGGTCAATACATCTGCTGTCAAGAATCACAAAGATGATTGCTAACATTGAAGACCGATATCATGGACCCAATGATGCAATGCACAACCCTCCCTAGCCACTCCGAATCTCTCAAAAGATTTCTATTTCATTTCTCACGGATATTACACGTATTTCTATCAACTTTCTCACTCCGAGTTAGTTGGTATTAAAAAGGTACCAGTCTGCTCCAGCCTTCGATCACTAAAACCAAAGTGCACTATTGAGTCTAGAGCCAAAAGAGATCATCCATAAATCTCATTAGGACACTTCTAAAAATTATACTTGCTAATACACACAATGTTAAAAGCCATATATATATATATATATTAAGAGTCCTACGCATTATCCTTGTGATTTTACAAGAACATCCGAGTGATACTTAAGTATTCACAATGAAGATGGAAATCCTGCTTGAGCCAACATCAAACAAGCTCTTGGTAGGTGACTTGTGAGATCCTATGCGGATTGAGCTTGTGATACTAGATATCGATTCGGTCTAGCTTATGAATTGACGAATGAATTTTGAAAAAGATAAAATAGTTGGTGTGTCATAAAAACCATTTGCAATTTGACACACCGACTAATTTTCTAAATTGATTTTTAATCTTATGTCCATGGGAAGCATCACAAGGGTATCTGGACATAAGAAAGCTTAACACAAATTGATGGCTTAATCGGGAAGATAGTAACTTACCGGTTCACTCTTACCGCGTTGTCTACTTTGAGACGCTTCGGTAATAAGAACGGCTTGTACGGCTGCAAAACCCTGTCAAGGAAATTCTTCGGAATTATACCTGATCACAGGTAGTATTTATATTGAATAACAGCGAACCGTGGTTGTTACACCCGTATTTGATGAAGTGACAAAGCCATTGTCGTCTATATTTGTTGTTTATCACTAACCTATTTATGCATATTTCCTGACGGTGGTAGCAGTTTCCTGATGACATGTCAAAGCCAATACCACATGGTCATACTCGACCAACATATATAAAGACATCATGAAAGCTCAAGTACATGTTTCAAGACTTCCGCTACTCTGATATCGTACATTCTTCTTGAAGCGACAAAGTTTTAAAGTTAAAGAACTTCAAGAAAGATGCATTATAAAAGCTTTCAAGTTATCAAAACAACAGTATAAGCATGTTGGTCCAGAAGTCACAAGATCATAAGAAGGCAAGAGATGACAAGATGATGATAAGAGATTGTGCTTGGTTGATAATCTCAAAGAAGTTCTAAATCACATTCATATCAAGTCAAAGATACAAGTCAAAGCCTCAAGTCAATGATCATTACATCAATTCACAAGTTAAAGATTAAAGTTAAAGACTACGAGCTCAAGACTAAAGTCAAAGCATAGTACGCTAGGTTTAAGTTTTAGTAAATTGGGGTGAACTCCCTTAGGGGGAGATTGTTAGGAATATGAAAAGTATCAGTCACTTCTAATATAGTTAGTCATAACTCGTAGATTATTCATATGTAATGTTAGTAAGCTAACCAGGCTAAAGGCTCATGGAAAGCCCATGATAAAGCCCATGGCCGGCCTTAGGATGGAGTATTTATACCCTCTCCACACATAGAGAGGGTGTTTGTTGGTTCATTTTACACACATAATCTAATATTTCTTTCTTTGTTACTTTCTCTCACTAGAACCGTCCTCCCATCTACTTTCTCTCTCTAGATTTCTTTATTGTTCTTTGGTGTTTTAGATTACTAGTATTCTACACTTTTTATAACAAAAATGACAAGGTAAGAAAAGTTGTACAACTCATTTTCAAGATTTAAACTTTATTATAAATTTTACATTTTTATTATACTTTTGAACTTGCGGCGAAACGTTGAGCGTTAAAAGTAGCATAAGTAGATGAGATGATGGGATTAGGATAGTTTTTGAGATGGTTTTTGTTGTTGGAATTAGGCGTGGAAGGAGATAGGATAGATTAGGCCCTTGGGGAAGATTGTGGCATTTTCGGCTAAGTTTTCGATAGATCATGTTGGTGTTTGAAAATGAATTATAGGTTTTTAGTGTTGTAAAAATGTTTTGACAAGATAAAGATTTAAAATTTGGATAGCACATGTTTTCTAGATAAATTTTGATATAAAGAACATGAAAAACGGACTTATAACGAAGGAGATATGGTCATTTTAAGGTTGACGAAACTTAATGTTTTTCCCAGCTACATTTTACATTCTGATCTGATTTTAAAATGAGGTTTCGACCTCTTTCTACACTGAACCGGATAAAGTGTATAAAATGAAAGTTGTTCGAAATGAAATTTTACTAAAGCAAGCGAAATTTTGTTAAGCTTGAAAGTAAAAAATGAGATAGTTAGACCAGGATTAAGTTGAGTCATTTTTAAGACACTATAATTAAATAGTGAGCTGATTGGATTTTAAAAAGGGCTTTTCGAGTGTTTTGAGTCTGTTTGAGCTTTGAAAACCTTAGAGAATGCTATTGTACCACTTATATAATGTTAGAGCGCATTAAGAAACTTTCTAAAAACTAGATCCCGAAAATGTTAGTGGTTACTAAAAGTGGTAAGACATTATTGAGCAAAATATACTTTAGCGGGATAAAAAGTGGACGTTAGACGTTTAAGTTTTATTGGTGCGTTTTAGATATAAGATAGACTTATGAAATATTAAGATACGTCTTTAACGTTCGGGGTTTCCTAAACTTTCCGAAATAGAAACTTTCCAAAATGGTAACTTTTCGTATAAATGTCGTAACGTAACTAAAAGCCTTATATCTTTATTAAGACACATTTTTATTTGTAAAACAAAGACACAAACACATATGGATGATGTTAAATTATATAAACCATTTATACGTCATTTCATTTCGTATTTCCTCGCTCCTAAGATATGTCTTTTACGTAGGTTGCGGTTAGAGTCGTTTGACTACTCCTTCCTTTCATTAATTGCTTTAGTTTTTTCCCTTTGCTTACCGACTGCATAAGGTGAGTCTCATAGCCTCTATTGTACTTGTTTTGAACTATTTTTGGGGAGAATACATGCTCGTTTACAAACTCGTTTACATGATTGATTCTAAACTCGTTTATATGCTCGTTTACAAACTTGTTTACATGATTGATTTCATACTCGTTTTACTTATGAATACAAGTACGTTTAGCTTTTACGAATACGTTGGCTGCTTTTACTATGGATACAAGTACTTTAAACTTTTACGTATTGCCTAAGTTTCCCTATTGCCACGTAGTACACACTATCATGAACAATTAATTACTTTGTGTAAGCACGAATGCTGTGAATAGATCTATTGGGGTTGACACCCCTACCTTGAGAATTCTGGATGAATACATTGGCCAGTAGGTGCATTTCATTTAAGGTTGCACTTGGGTGTTTTGGCAAAACATCAAATTGAGACAAATCTAAAAGACTAGGATTTACACAACTTGTTAAGGCTTCGGTTTCATGAGCTTAAGGTAATATCGTAGACATCCTTGTGTGATATTGTATGTGTTACAATAGTCACACATACTCGGAAACATTGAGATTCACATTACTTTTATTGAACATCACTGATTACTAAATAATTATCATGATACTGTGAATGACGCAGTAGTCACTAAACTCTTTTGGTCATTGTAAATACTTTACTTAAACCTATGAACTCACCAACTTTATGTTGACATTTTAGCATGTTTTTCTTAGGTGCTTAGCTATGGAACTTCTCTTGATGTGCTATGTGGAGTCTACTTGCTATATGACTTCATTTTTTCAAGACTTATTTATCATACATACTCATTGTCTTTCAAGAACATGTTTATGCTTCCATTACATTTCAAATTTATTTTCGTCTACTATAAAGACTTAATTTATTTTATCAATTTAACGAGTTATGATTTTTAAAACTTCCATTAGTGGTCGTTCCATTTGCCTTGCATTTGAGATATGTATAACCGACGAGACCCGATCTGGGGGTGTGACAAATTGGTATCAAGAGCCAAGGTTATAAAGAACCAGGTAGTATATTAGGTCTTGTCTATAACCAGTATGTGATCCTTATGTGCTTCTACTTCCTGTACATATGCAATTACTATTAATATATATCTAAGTATTATTTTTACTCAATTATTATATGCCTTAAGTATATTCATATTGCCATGAGTGCATATTCATTCAACATTCATTTCGTCATTCATTTTGCTATTAGCTTACGTTACCTTACGTTTATCCTTTCTCTTCATTTATTTTTGCCTTACGTAGATTTTCCCATTTGTTTTATATAAAAGTTATTTATATAAATACCAAACATTTCCCAAGATATCGGGAGTAATAAGATAGTCTTAAATTTTTTTTCATGACTTTGCATAAATCATTTTACATAACATCAAAACTTGTCACAGTCTGCCGACCCCAAAAATTATCTTACTATCTAACTACGAAGAAGAGGTTGACCACCCGCCCTATACTGTTGAAACACCTACGTCGTCTAGTACCCGTCACCTAGGAACAAGTCGATTAATTTAAACACGTCTTTAACCCGTCACCTTGATGTGTGTTTTCCAAGTTTTAAATTTATAATACTAGAAATACTGATTTTTTCTAAAAATACTACACTCAGGAAGTATACCCGTTCGTGTATAGTATAGCTTTTAAGTAAGTCCATGTCATTCCACGGGAATTGAAGTTTTCACAGTTTGTAATTAAGGTGCTAAGATTGTCACGGATCAAATTAACCAAATCTTGCATATATCGGATATTATAACTAAAGCAATAAAAAGATGATTCAATCAAATGATTAAAGTATGTTTGTTTAGGCAATGATCACTTAGATAATGATGTGTTTGGAATAGTGTTTAAAATAGAGTTATCACAAGTTATAAATCCTTTCGGCCTTTAAATATAACTAGTGATTATATCGATTAATAACAATAAATCCTTTCGGCCTTTATAAGTTATTATAACCAATATATTAAGTGTAATGAATAAACACATATATAAAAGAACCCTTTCGGCCTATATTCTTGTATAAAATATGTTTTACCAATTCAATAAACACATATCCAAACGCTCCATATCAAAGATCACATAATGCCCAAACAAACATAAGATTACTACTCCATGATCAAAGTAACAAAACACATAACATTCATCATGGATTCAACAAATATTATATTCAAAAGATTAACAAGATTCATACCAATTCCAAGAGCAAAGTATGGTGATTTCACAAGAATTTCCCAAGAACGCTTTATTATATTCAAAGCAAAATCCTGAAACTATGAACAATTCTGTCACAATTGCTTATAGATTCAAAATAACACTATAACTATGCTTCTTTGATGGATCAAAACCTAAGAAAAATGATGAACTTCAACCAAGACTATCCAACTTCTTCAAGAACTTTGATTATAACAATGGCGGTCGATGGTGGTGATGGTGATTGAAGGGTGGTGATGGAGGAGAGGTTTTGCAGGCCTTTAGCTTCAAAAATAACCCTCTTAAAGGTTCCACACTAAGTGGGATGATTTGTGTTGAATGTGTGAAAAATGGGAGAAATAAGAGGCTATTTATAGGATTTTTCAGGGCAAAAGTGCGCCCCACTTGCATAAAAGTATGCAGCACTTCGGGTGTTAATGCACTTGGCATTTAATTGCATTTAATTTCCTTTAATTTTCGTCAGATGGAAAACTGCGCCACATTTTTTTACAAGTATGCCGCACTTGGTGCAATTTCAGCTTTTGGACCAAAAATCAAAGTTGTAAAGAATTCTTTCCCGGATGCGTGACCGCCAGAATCACGTCAAACGGAGTTCGTATGCTCAAGTTATGGCCAAAACAGTAGACATGTGTCAGGGAATCTTTATCTTTAGTTATTTCTTCGTTTAAGCTTCAAATCTTCGTGTATTCTTTCGTTTTCTTTCACGACACATACCTAGAAAATATAATAGCAAATATACTTGATTAAGTACCAAAACTTCATGAGAAATGATCAAATAAATGCAAATAACGCTGCCGAAAACATGTATAATTAAGGCGTTATCAAATCCCTCCACACTTAGCTATTGCTTGTCCTTAAGAAATTAAAGCGATAAAACAAGATCATTTATCATGACGTGGAGAAAACATCATTTTAACATTAACAAGTGTTTACCAGTTTTATAACTTTTCAGGCATAGACATATAACAGAGTACCTCACATAGAGAAAGTGTTTGTTTTTGAATTCACACGAGTCACTCAGATAGGGTTTTATATTTGTGAAATCACTCAATTGCACAGACATAATCTAGGTCGCTACCATATGCTTGTACTAGACACATAAACATGCCCGTTGCGGCGTGAGCACCTAGACAAAAATCTCAAAGAGGCAAAACGTGATAATGATAAGGGTGAATAGCAGATACTTGATTCCATGTGCCGAAAATTTGCCTTATACTTTGAACTTTATTATTTATTTATTTTTCTCTTTTTTTTAATACTGCGATAACTAAGGCTTGCACAAACTTCTTCTTCATTGAGCACATTTTTCTTGCTCTTGGGATACTTCGGGGATCTCAACACTAAAAGCGAGTGCTGCAGATACATGATTACATAGGGATTTATTTCACCTCTTATCATACGACTTTGTCTATAAATTAACCTCACTACGGTCTAGTAAATGATGATGAAGCACAAGTTTAGGGGCTACTAAATTACCGGCACACTCATATAATTTTCAACCAATACCAATGCTCTAGAAAAGGCGACAAAACCACATATACACATCCATAATGATGGAATAGATACACATGATTGCAAACAAAACCCTAACTCGAACAAGCTAAAGGCAAAAATTATCTTGGGTACCAAAGATGGATACCCGAATTCTTTAAGGCTAAATTTCTCACAATTTTAGTGGGTTGATTTTGTGCTAGTTAAAATGTCAATCCGATTGGATTTGCCTTATTAAGCGTATGCATTTTTAATTTTGAAAGGAAAGTATATATTAATTTTTTAATTTTCTTAATTTTCCAAAAAATATCAGTTGAAAGTTTGAAAATTTCTACAGGGCAAACATGGAGGGACATGATTAATTTTTCCTATATGTTATCGCTCCACACTTAAGTTGAACACTGCCCTCAAGGTGAGAACTGATAAATATAGAAAATAGGGAAAATTAAGGGAAAACGATGCTTCCTAGGGCATAGAGAGATATAGCTACGTTGGAGCTATCCTTGAGTGATTCCATTATATTCTTTTTTTTTGTGAGGAGCGAGAGCTCCTCCATACTTAAGTAGAGCATAATACGTAAAATTCAAACTTCCCGGGGCTCATAAGTGCTTGGCTGAATTATGAAGGATATGGCGCGAAACGAAGCGCCAAGCATGTGTATTCTACCACTTGTAATATAATACTCCAATTATATAAGTCTCCAAGTGTAAAATGCCAACCACCAACCCAAGATCCACCTGTTTTATTTAATCTGCAAAATAGACACAACTACAAGAAAAACATTAAATACAAAATCGCACTTTCATAGGCACCATGATTGCATTAAGCATATGCAACAAGCCTTTAAACCTCTCGGTGTCCCGAGTGGACGAGTTGTAGTCTCGTGAGGGTTTCCAGCGAACACACCCACAAAGTTCGATAAATTTCTTTTTGGATGCAGAAATCGAGGTAAGAAACACACCGGCCGAATGCGTGACATACTTAAAGACTGCAAAGTTTTTGTTATATATATATATAAAATATTTTTTAATTTTTATAGGTTATTCTCTCTATTACTATTACTACTATTATTATTATTACTATACTTGATTTAATATTCCTTAATAATATGGTTCAAGTGGGAATGATCCACTCTTAAAGCTTGAGGATATGGTATTTTTGGAATATATTCACGGAATGG
The DNA here is from genome assembly GCA_026074375.1 of Tanacetum coccineum. Taxonomy (NCBI): domain Eukaryota; kingdom Viridiplantae; phylum Streptophyta; class Magnoliopsida; order Asterales; family Asteraceae; genus Tanacetum; species Tanacetum coccineum. The sequence continues at coordinate 65,569 of BQNB010008308.1, read as the reverse complement.
ATATTCTTTTGTTTTTACCACATAATATCCCCTTTTTGATATCTTAATAGGTCGGTCTTTTCCTATTTTATTGTTAACGATAATAGGAGGTGGTGAATCTTTTTGAGTTTTCAGAGAATAATCGGACTTTTCACTCCTGATGAATATGGCATTTACATGATCGGTGTTAGATGGAGGAGGAGGTTGTGGTTCAGTCCAATTGGTTTGTTCTGAAGATACGTTTTGAGATTTTGACCACTCATCTATTTTTCTTTCCATCATTTTAATTTTAATTTGGAAATTCTTTTCATTTTGCTTCATCTTTAAAATCATATCATTAACATTGTTCTTGAAAAACATATTTGTAACTCTTTGACCATCTAAGAATTTTGTGATTGATTTTTCAAGATCTGTTTAGTTTGAGGCTCTTGGTTGACGGTTAAGGAATTTTTGTGGGTAAAACCACCGGTAGTTTTACGAACGTCCGTGTCATCGAGTTTCCACATGAACAAGTTCTCGTGCTACGGATACGCTTTGAAATCTTCTAGGATCCATTTCTCACATCATTGTTTAATTCTGTAAGCGATTTCTCGGAATCATTAGGATCATGAAGGGATTGGTGAGAAAACGAATCATAAGAATTTCGGTTTTGATAATCTTCAGATTGGATGTAATTGGCTTCATGACGTTCACACATCGGCGTGTCATCGTTCAGGTGGTTTTTAGAAGCGTTTCCATTTCTAAGCTCATTATATTTCTTACGCATATCTTCCAATTCTTCATTTAAGTTTATAATTTGAGAATCTATTTTTATAGTTAGAGCTTCCAATTTTTCCATTAATTGAGAATTATCAGTATTACTATCACTTCCATCGGTGAAAGAAACAGATTTTTGATGATGATCGTTTTGAGATTTAATGGACCAATCATGTTCGAAAAGGACTTTGTCATCAAGAAGTTGAAAAGCTTGATTTTGACTTTTGTAGAGGAAGATTCCTCCAGCTGTTACGTCCAGGATTGCCTGAGTGGGTTCATCTAGACCGTGATAGAATATTTAAATAATTTCTCCTTTGGTCAGACCATGCCCATGGCATTTTCGAAGCATGTTCTTGAGTCGTAACCAGGCTTCAGTTAGACTTTCACATTCGTTTTGAGAGAAAATTTTGATTTCGAGTAAAAGACGTTCGAATAACGAAGGTGGAATGAATCTGTTTATAAAAACTCTTCTCATTTGTTCCTACGATGTTATAGACTCTTCATTTAGTTCGTGGAACCAGATTTTAGCTTTATCGTATAGGGAATATGGAAATATCAAGAGCTTGACAACTTGCAGATTGCGAGAAATTCACAGATGTGGTCATGCGGATTGGCCCGCAGATAACCATCGAATTTATTTTCCTGAATCATATTTAAGTGAGTATTGTTAATAACAAAGTTGTCATCAACATCGATTTGAACAATGGAAGAATTAGGAGTCGGTGCTACAGTCTTAGCACTTTCCCACATAGGTTGATCATTGGGATCAAGAATTATTTGTTTGGGTTCAACATCCTCTCCAGGTATATTTATAATGATAAAGTCATTAACGGTAGAATTTTGAGTTGAAGATTTGAATGATTTGATCTCAACGGAATCATTCTGGATAGTTTTAATCTTATAAGTCCTTGCTTTTAAACTTTTATTAAATTTATATATTAGATTTACTAGTTGTTTTCCGAAAGATAGGGGATTTATACATACGTTAAGCATTTTGCAAAAAGACATTTTTATATATATAGTTAAGGCTAATAGGATAATATTCAAAATAAAATAAATTATTTTCATATATTTTTTTATAATTTTTTAAATTTATATATTATATATATTTTAATTTAATTATATAGCAAATAAGGATAAATAAATAAAAAAAATTTTGATAGGTAGAGTGCGGCGTACTTAGGAAAAGTGAGCCGTTTTTTTAGAAATTTTGTGTTTTTTTTAATATTATAATAAACTAGATAATTACAAATACACAAGGCATATAATCAGATAAAATACAATTCCAAATGATTATAGAACCTAAGACTAGCAGATTGGGGGTTTTGGTTTTGGTTTTTTGAAATAAAATTCTGTTTGTGAAAAATCTGCAGAAAGTGCGGCGTACTTTCTGGGTTTACAGGAAAACGGGCGCACAAATATAATGTGCGGCGTACTTCCTAAAGAAAAATGATTTTTTTTGGGTTTCTGTTTGCCAGAAAACGGTACGGCGGGTTTGAAAAAAAAATTGAAACAAAATAGCACCAGAAATAAGCAACAAACTATAACAACTTAAACAATTCCCCGGCAACGGCGCCAAAAACTTGATGTGTGTTTTCCAAGTTTTAAATTTATAATACTAGAAATACCGATTTTTACTAAAAACACTACACTCGGGAAGTATACCCGTTCGTGTATAGTATAGCTTTTAGGTAAGTCCAGGTCGTTCCACGGGAATTGAAGTTTTCACAGTTTGTAATTAAGGTGCTAAGGTTAATAAGATTGTCACGGATCAAATTAACCAAATCTTACATATATCGGATATTATAACTAAAGCAATTAAAAGATGATTCAATCAAATGATTAAAGTATGTTTGTTTAGGCAATGATCACTTAGATAATGATGTGTTTGGAATAGTGTTTAAAATAGAGTTATCACAAGTTATAAATCCTTTCGGCCTTTAAATATAACTAGTGATTATATCGATTAATAACAACAAATCCTTTCGGCCTTTATAAGTTATTATAACCAATATATTAAGTGTAATGATTAAACACATATATAAAAGAACCCTTTCGGCCTATATTCTTGTATAAAATATGTTTTACCAATTCAATAAACACATATCCAAACGCTCCATATCCAAGATCACATTATGCCCAAACAAACATAAGACTACTACTCCATAATCAAAGATGATCAAAGTAACAAAACACATAACATTCATCATGGATTCAACAAGGATTAATATTCACAAGAGTAACAAGATTCATACCAATTCCAAGAGCAAAGTATGGTGATTTCACAAGAATTTCCTAAGAACACTTTATTATATTCAAAGCAAAATCCAGAAACTATGAACAATTCTGTCACACAAACTTATAGATTCGAAATAACACTACAACTAAGCTATTTTGATGGAACATAACTAAAACAATGATGAACATCAAACAAGACTAACCAACTTCTTTAAAAACTTTTATTATAGACGTTGGCGGCATCGATGGGTTGGTTGAAGGGTGGTGATGGAGGAGAGGTTTTGCAGGCCTTTAGCCTCAAAAATAACCCTCTTAAAGGTTCCACACTAAGTGGGATGATTTGTGTTGGATGTGTGAAGAATGGGAGGAATGAGAGGCTATTTATAAGATTTTTCGGGGAAAAAGTGCGCCCCACTTGCATAAAAGTGCGCAGCACTTCGGGTGTTAATGCACTTGGCATTTAATTGCATTTAATTTCATTTAATTGCAATTTCAGCTTTTGGACCAAAAATCAAAGTTGTAGAGAATTCTTTCCCGGACGCGTGGCCACCAGAATCGCGTCAAACGGAGTTCGTATGCTCAAGTTATGGCCAAAACAGTGGACAGGTGTCAGGGAATCTTTATCTTCAGTTATTTCTTCGTTTAAGCTTCAAATCTTCGTATATTCTTTCGTTTTCTTCCACGACACATACCTAGAACATATAATAGCAAATATACTTGATTAAGTACCGAAAGTTCATGAGAAATGATCAAATAAATGCAAATAACGCTGCCAAAAACATGTATAATTAAGGCGTTATCACACCTTGTAACATTTCATCTTTGGAACATGACTTTTGGAACCTACTTATTTTATTTCCTTTATTCCTTTTAATTTTGAAGAAAATGTCGACAACAAGACAAGGAATGAGTCCCGTGGAGATTAAGCAGGTTGTAGCACAACGAGTTGCTAAAGCTATTAAAGCTATTACGGTATACGAGACAAAACTCCGCATGGCTAATGACTCGATAGATAAGGTCGTACGTCAAGGAACCACGATAAGAAAGAGTGCTAACAACAAGAGGAAATGGGAAAACAATTCAAGAGACAACCGTGTGCAACAACCACCTTTCAAGAGACAGAATGTAGCGAGAGCCTACACTGCTGGGGCTAATGAGAAGAAAGCATATGCTAGGAATTTTCCTTAATGCAACAAGTGTAAGTTGCATCATGTTAGGCCGTGTACTGTGAAGTGTGGTAACTGTAAGAGGGTTGATCATATGGCTAGGGATTGTAAGGCTCCTGTTGCTGCAACAAATTAGAGAGCCTCTATGGCAAATCAGAAGCCTGTTGTCATTTGTTTTGAGTGTGGAAAACAAGGGCATTACAAGAGCGAGTGTCCAAAGTTGAAGAATCAAACCCGAGCAAACCAGATTCAAAAAGTAAAATCTCGCGGGAACTTTAATGTCGTCAAGGATAAGGTCGATGCTTAAGGAGAGACCTTCCCGCCATGCTTAGTGAGACCTAAGTCATAGACTTCTTGGACCGTATCCCCTAAGAGAATTGCACCAGTACTTTTCTAATGAATTTCGTTGTATTGTGTGGATGTCTTTAAATCCTCTACTAACTTATGTGTTATGAAGATTCTGTCAGTTACACTCCTTCAATTGTTACCATCTTATAAACCATTTCACTATCATTTTATAAGCTATTTTGCTATCGTCTTGTAAACTATTTTGCTTTCATTTTATAAACTATTTTGCTATCATCTTATAAATCATGTTGCTACCATCTCATAAACTATTTTGATGTCACCTTACAAATCATTTTGTTGTCATCCTATAAACTATTCCGTTGTCATTTATAAACTATTTTGTCAACTACTTATTACCATATTATAAACTCCTTATTATTACATTATAAATTGTCACGTGATTTTCTCGTAAACTACTTTGATATCACCTCTTAAACTACTTTACGCTATCTTACAAAAATATCCTGTGTCGTTATATAAACTATCTCGTATTCGTCTTTACGAACTGTTTTGCCACCTTATAAACCATATTTTTATACCATATAACAATTTAAACATAACACTAATTTGACAAAATGAGTATTTCATCATTAGTCCCTAAATTATACATAGCTATGTCTAATTCAGGAAGAAATATGCTATACTAGAAGTAGTCACCATAAACACTTTGACAATTTATCCTTACCTTTCATCCTATTTTCTTTTCTCTTCTCTATATTCTCAACATGTTTTTATTGTATTCATGTTTTATTGATATTTTACGTGTGTATTCGTGAGTTTTGTTGGTCAGGTGTATCCGTATTCGTAAGTGCCATGACTCGATAGACATTTCTCAACCTTATCTTATAGAGACACCATGCTCTTAGCTGAAGGACGGAATCACGTTCCCTGTAGTCACAATAATTATGGATTGTAAGATTTTATAACATAACAAACTTATCATTCTAATTAGATTATAACCAAGAGAACTAGGAGATTACCTTCAATTGACTTACCTTTTAGTAAGTTAGAATCATGAAGGTTAGGAGATTCTCGTACCGACAAAACTTCTAATGGACCTGAAGTTAGAGCAAAGGACACAATTATTGCAGGTACATAGAACCTAGCCGATAGAAATTTTGTAGTTATTGCTTTTAGCCTATTAAGTGATATCATCCCACCTATATTAGACATTAAGTACCTTATTGTGCTAGCTAATGGAAAGTAGATAGGAGTCGGTACCATACTAAGAGGTTGCACCCTAAATTTTCCTTAACCACTCGTTCAAAATCAACGTTATCGTCAGTATGGATTAGTTAGCGAAGTACCACGCCGTGATCGTTTATGATAAGAAGATCGTCCAAATCAAGAACCAACCTCAAGTTGCTCGTGAATGTCAAAAGAACTACGCTGATGTAAGACGTAAACCACTTGAGTTTCAAGTAGAAGTCAAGGTCATCCTAAAAGTATCGCCACAGAAAGGGGTGATACGTTTTGGGAAACAGAGGAAGCTGAACCGACATTATATTGGACCTTTCAAGATTTTAACAAAGGTTGGAACCGTCGCGTATCAACTCAAACTCCCGAAAAAACTAAGCAGAATTCATAAGTACTTTCCTTGTGTCAAACTTGAAGAAGTGTTTATCTGACAAAACACTTGCTATTCCGTTAGACGAAATTCCAAACAACGACAAGCTTCACTTCATCGAAGAACCAGTTGAAATTATGAACCGTGAGGTCAAACGTCTAAAGCAGAGTTGTTTACCTATCGTCAATGTTTGATGGAACTCGAGAAGAGGACTCGAGTTCACCTAGGAACGTGAAGATCAGTTTCAAAAGAAATTCTCACATCTATTTTCTAGTCCCGTAACTACACCGAATGACACAGCTTAAGCTTTGAGGACAAAGCTCTTTTAACAGGGAAAGGATGTGACACACTGTGTCACACCCCGCTAAAGCGAAAACATGGGATGCGATGATATTGTTTCATCGCACAAGATACAAGATCACACCATACAAGGTTTACAGATTTAGTTTTACAAAAGAATCCAAGTTTACAATTCTTGATAACTGAAAACGCTTGTCTAAGGATAACACCACAAATGTTCACGTCTTGATCCCCATTATTCCTAATTTACCTTGGTTCGTAACACACCTGAAAATGATACTCGTAAAGGTCAACATAAAGTTGTTGAGCTCATAGGTTTGATAACAACCCAGTTACTGTGCCATGGTTTCAAAAGGTGGACAAACATGCAATATGATAGTGAATGCATGCAATAGATAAGATACCAACGTAGAAACACATGCTATTGAAAGGTCCATAGATACACCACTAATATAGATACCGACACTCTCAAAGATCCAAGCTTCTAAGTTAACACGCACCTAAAGCCTACCAACTAGAGCTATACATAGGGCGGAAGATCACAAGTTCGCAAGTTCACAAGATCACAAGATACCTCACAATACCACATATGATCCACATACAAGTTCTACCAATATCATGTCATTCACATAGCAGTCATAGGCACAAAGCATTGTCCAAAAAGATAAAAGTTTCGCACAGTAAGAAAACAAGTTCAAAAATAGATTTGAGTATCATTTTCCGCCAACTGAAAAGAGTTAAAATTTGGGCTACGAGAACTCACCTCAGATGATGAATGTAACTGAACAAGATAACCTCTACATAAATCATAATGGTACCCGGCCACGACCTAGTTAATAAGTTCGCCTTAATATTATGTTGTACAAAATTGTTTTGTTGTACAAACGTTTGGATTACAATTTACAAAAAGTTCTCATTTCTTTTTATCAAAGTTTTGTATCATGGTTGTGTGGTAACTAGGTAAGATGACTCGATTCACATGGGCTAAGTGCGATATTAACACATAATAATCGAGAATAGCGTCAACGAGCTAGAATGAGGTAGAAGTTCAAAAAGATCCGAGGAGAATCCGACAAGAAATGATTAAGAATCTAAAGATCAGAATAAAAGGATAAATAGTTCCACAATGATAAAGTAATAAGGGTAATTTATAATAAAATAATAATATTTTATTAATTAGTCTTCTTATCGGGCTAAAAAGGTAAGTATGAAACCTTTCCTATTTAGTATATTTAAGTTAAATTGTTTCAACCTTGATACTTAACGATTAACAAAATCCAATTTTGTCCTTTTGTCGGATCAAGAAGAAAATAAGCTTTTTCCAAAATATTTTCTAAGTGTGACATGTTTTATAAAATTTTGACATGACCCGTTCGTTTGTAAAAGTTTCCCCAAGGCTCCAAAACTTAATTTTAATCACTTTCCACTTTCAACAATTTCTCAACAAAACACCAATTTTATATTTCTCACGACGATCCGTTAAAACAACATTTTCATTGACTATCCAAACCGTTTTAGTTTACTCGTGTACAAGCCCATCCATAAACCCGTTAGTTAACCCAAAAGTCCAAGTATCGTTCTAGTCTATTATATCATTGGGCCTTACGGCCCATTAAAGTTTCTTAGTTAGCCCGATAATATTGACAAGTATAGTATAGATACCTTATTAGGCTTTTTGGCCCAATAAGCCCACTAATGTCTTTTAAGTTTCCAAATAAGTCAAAATAGTTTACCAATACTTAACCATAAAATAAATTCTCCTTAGTTTTACTTAAATAAGTTGCCAAAAAGACAAGATGTAGTTCAAGATAAGCCGCATCTTAGCTTAGCTTATTGGGTAGTGACTCCCAAAGTCCACAACAAGCCTTTAAGCCAAAAATAAGTAAATAAGTTATATAAAGTTATAAAGATCTCAAGTCAAAGAAATAAGTCACGAAAAATAAGCTATTGCTTAATACTCTTATTGGGCTGCGAGCCCAATAAGCTCGAAAGTTCTCAAATAAGTTCAAAAATAGATCCGTTCGTATCAAAACCTATCTAGTCCTTCAAATAAGCTCTAAAAAAGTTAGAAAATATCTGATAAGAAGACGGGGTTAATATGCCCTTAATAAGCCGAGGCTTTTCGTCCTTATTCGGCCGCAAGCCTAATAAGCTTAATAAGTCTCAAAATAAGCTATAAATAGTTTGGTAACTTCAAAATCAAATAACCGATGCAATAAATGTTTAATAAGCACACTAATATGCTAGTTTCAAAATAAGATATAATCATGAACACTTATTGGACCAAGTTTAATATTCAGCCCATTAAGACCCAAAATTACAACCGAATAAGCTTAAAACTAAAATAGAAGCATAATAAGTTATTAAGCTCTTATTCAAGGTACGATAATCAAAATAAGCTATAATAATCCGTACGAAAACAATAATGGGCCGAGCCCTTCTTTTCCTTGTTGGGCCGAAATCAAACAAGGCCTAAAACACCATAAATAAGCTCAAAATAAATCCGAATATGGAATAAGCTACCAAATAAGCCACAACAATATCAAAATAAGCCAAATAAGTCATGGCTGAGCCCATGACCTCACTTCCTTAGCTTACGGTTTGGGCCGAGACAACCAAAACAAGCCCAACATTTTAAGTAAGCCCTAACCAAACTGATTTTTAAGCTAGAATTCCAAATAAGCATCAGTAATCTCTAGACCACACAAAACATTTTACCATAACAACCATGATATTAAGATGACCAACTCCTGTTTCTTTCTTTTAGCTCACGTCAAAACTAAACGCACCTATAAGCTCTTCTTTTGATTTTTAGTTTTTGTTTTTAAAACAAACGCATTATACAACTAGCTCAAGATCATCAAAATAACCATAACAGTATAACTATTTAAGGATTTTGATAACTTATAAAAATGGGTTTCGGTTGGAGCTTAGACACGAGAAAACAACCCAAATGTTGTTTTTGATTACCCAAGATTACTAGATATCAACCCTATAGTGTTTTCTAACCCCTTGATCTTGATAAAAACTTGAAAAATGATGGTTTCTTGCTTCCTTGGTGGGTCGTCTGATTACAAAGAGAGAAGAGAGAAAAAATTTTGTTTTTCTTTGATTTTAAAAACACGCATGATGTGTATGTGTGTGTGTGTGTTGGTTGTTTGTTATAAGACAAGGAGAGTGTGGGGGCACATGTAAGCAAGCAACAAGCACCCTTTTCCCCCTTTTGGTCCACGCGGTACTAGGATGCCAAAGGGAATCCCATACGCTTTCATTTTATGTCGAGAATTTAAACCGAGACTAGTTTAGATGATAACCAAAATTGTGTGTTTACAAAATGACTCACAATATACTAAAACGTGTTAAAATGCCTTAAGATTGACCAAGAAAAGATTTTTAGTTGTTGTTTTATTTAATTGCTAAACTTACAAAGTTTTTCGTTTTTTACTAGTTTTCGAACGTAGTTTTGAGATTCACGTTTAAGATAACCGCTAATAAGAATCTTAAATAACTTATTTTAAAATAAGTTTAGTAAGTTCACTCCAAGATAACTAGATACACTTTAGTTCACTGTCGTGTCGGTACGCGCTGCGTGACGTTTTTCGCTGAACACGAGAAATCTTCCTGGCAAAGAATAAAATGATAACACAGATATTAAGATAATGGAAGCTTTGACTCAAAAGATTCATAGATTTACTAACACGATACTCGATGGATGGTTAACTGTAACTGTTTTGCGCAAAGGAAGTCAACAAAAGTTAACATTCCAGATTTCTCAAAAGAATCGACAAGATCGAAGAGCGAAGTTTACATAAACATAGTATTTTTTAATCATACCAAGATCCAGGAAAAGTTATCAGTTATCACAATCTAACCCCCTTAAAGGAATTTCTCCCCGAAATTCAGTTTAACTCATCATGTATAATGATGAGGAAAGTTCAGGTCCTTAATAAAATGTACAGATCTCCTTGATTGGTTTAGTCTCTCGAGCGAGGTTCCTATTGATTCCTCAAGATACTTAGTTCTTAAAGTTCAACTCTTAAGCTTCCCAAAGAAATAATAGATCATGGTCAATTAATATGGTAGGTTTCTCCACTGTCTCCACAGTTTGATAGTCCTTCTTGAGGTTTCACTTTACAAGATCTCAGTCGAGTGTCCGGATATGATCCAATCCGCGACGTGTTAATAGACTGCTCTAAGATGTTCAGTAGTATCTAGTTCCTCGGTTGTGTAGTTTACGCGGTTAGTACTATAAGAGATATGTGTCAATCATATTCTCACTTAAGCTCAATTCTTTCAAGATTCGTCTAAGGCTCGCATATCAAAACATGTCTAGACTCCTTCAAGTAGATTTTATTTGCTTTGAGTAAATCAGATTTCATCTTACTAGAAAGGTCATGGTGTCGTTTAGAATCATGTTACTTTGCAAAGGTCCGATTTTGAATCGACTTACTACAAATAGGATCAAGTTTCCTCGTGACTTTACAATGTTTCGCCTAACCATTAGTTTTCTCCGGAGTATGGGTATGATATGGTACCTTGAATACCTTCTAAGTTCCACATAGAAGAAATGAAATGAAATGTTTGTGAAGTCTCACTAAGAATGGTAACCCTACCAGATGTGTGTGATGAGTCTTATCATAGATATGTATAGATAATGATGCTCACAAGTACCAAATGTATCCCCTCTTATATATGAAATCATACTGTCAACCGTAGATTCGCAAGTTTTATACAAGATCCTCCTAATACTATGATAACTATGACTTCAAAAAGAGTTGACTACCGACCTATGATAACTAGCTCATATCAAATACTAACCGAAACTATTCGGTTTAGATCTAGTACTAACAGAAGCTACTCAGTTTAGTGATGTACAAAAGTCCTAACCAATCCCATATGGCCTACTATCCTCTATGAATCCCATCCCGCTCCAAAGTTGTAAATGATCCCGCAACTCCCGAAGTTCACGCTGCATCATGGTGTTCTACACAAAAAGATCATGAATCAACCTATAATCATTATATCTGGCCTGCCACATCTCTGCCCTTTGGGCGTCAACATGTCCTGCCCATGACTCCAAATCTAACACTGATCTCCATAAAGCACCGAATGTCACTGTAGCCCTTTTCTGCTCCTGCTCTAGGCTCCTATGCCTGTAGCGCTAAGAAAATATCTTATCCTTAACCGCCCTTGACCTGGTATTGTTGGGATTAAAAGCCTTCTTGAAGTTATCGCTGCTAAGTTAGTGCTGCTCGTATAAAAGTTACTACTGCTAGTGTTCAGAGTTAATGATGTTGGTACAAAGTTACAACTGCTAAAAGATTACAACTGCTGAAAGGATGAAGTCTGCTCAAAGAAAAGATAAAGATTGCTTATGTGATATGTATGAGATATTTTTGTAAAAGACACATATAAGTTATTTGTTTAGAAGATCATGATAACTTAGGAAAATATTGTAATCCTATTAGGACTCCTTGGTGTATAAAAGGAGGTCCTAGGGTATAGAGTTCTATGTATCAAAAATGAGTCATTCATAGAATTGTCATAGCTTCAAGGTTTTGTAACCCTAATACTAGTTAGAGTATTCATATTAATATATTGAAGCTTTTGTTTGTTAATCTGTGTGTTTATTAGAATTACTATTTCATTGAAGAATTCTTCTTATACTAAAGATTAGATTCCACATAATCTTTAGTATTATCAAACAAAGTTTCTATCATAAGTTATGTAGGATTTATCTTGCATAACTAAACCTTACACAAGCTAAGGAATTCAAGATCCATTCAAGTGGGATCAACAAGTGGTATTAGAGCCTGTTGCTTTAAGAAACTTTGCTAAGAAGATATGGATCAAGACTCAATACATATGGTGGCTGCATCAAAAGTGCCTATTCTTAAACCAGGTGAGTATGAGCTTTGGAGGATGAGTATGGAATAGTACATCTAAATGGTTGATTATTCTATATGGGAAGTCATAGATAATGGTAATGCACCTCCAATAACAAAACTTGTTGAAGGTGTTGAAACTATAATTGCTCATTCAACTGTTGAAGAAAAGGCACAAAGGAGGTTAGAGCTAAAGGCAAGAAGCACTTTATTAATGGGCATCCCTAATGAACATCAATTGAAGTTTAACTCCATCAAAGATGCCAAGTCATTGCTGCAGGTTGATGAGAAGATGTTTGGAGGGAATGCTGCTTCTAAAAAGACTCAGAGGAATCTTCTAAAGCAGCAGTATGAAAATTTTACTGCATCTAGCTCAGAGGTATTAGATCAAACCTTTGATAGGCTTCAAAATCTTATCAGTCAGTTGGAGATTCATGGTGAAAGTATCTCACAAGAAGATGTGAATCAGAAGTTCTTAAGAAGTCTGTCACCAAAATGGAACACACATACCAATGTGTGGAGGAACAAGCCTGAGATAGATACATTAGTTGGTGATCTTTATAACAACCTCGAAGATCTATGTGTGTAACTTAAAGGTCAACAAGGGACATCAAGTCAAGCACAAACACACAAAAAAATAGCCTTTGTGTCTTTAACATCAACAACAGTACAAACTGGAGCAGTTAATACTGCTCATCAGTGTTACAAAATGCTTAGCTACTCAAAGCTATGCTGTTAACTCAAAACAATTGATAATTGATGTGTTACTATTATCTGATGATGAGGGGGGGGATACTTGCAACAAATTATAATCCTGATGATTTAGAAGAGATAGACTTGATGTGGCAGATGGCTATGCTAACAATGAGGGCAATGAGATACTTGAAGAAACATTAGAGAAAGGCTTATGTGATATGGTACTAAAACTATTGCAGTTTTAATAAGTCCCAAGGTGAAGTGTTACAATGACACAATAAGGGGGACACTTTGCAAGGAGTGCAGGGCTCCAAGAAACAAGAAATTGCGATAAGGAAGTCACAAGAAGTGTGCCAGTTGGAGACAATACTTCCATAGCCTTTGATCTCGTGTGATGGTTCTTGAGTGATTATTAATTGGTGTGATCAAGCAGAGAAGTTCACCAACTAACTTTGCACTTATGGCTTACTCTTCTACAAGTTCTAACTCTAAGGTATCTATTGATTCAAATTGTTCATCATCTTGTTTGGAAAATGTTAAAATTCTTAAAGAACAAAATGAACAACTGTTAAAAGACTTAAGGACATCCAAGATAAATGCTATTACTTATAAAACAGGTTTAGAGTCTGTAGAAGCAAGACTTCTAGTTTATAAGAAAAATGAGTCTGTTGGTATGTGCTTAAATACACATACATTTGACCTAATAAAACGTGCTTAAAAGACTAAAAGCATACCAAAAATACATTGTATTTGTGTGTTTTGCATTTGTATTGTGCAGGTAAAGGATATCAATAAAAAGGACAAAAATCAAGTCAAAACGAACAAAACCGAGCACGAGATTGGAAAGAGCGTGAAAAGCCAAAAAGTCAACATCAAAATCAACCAAGGCAAAAGTCAAAGACAAAGCCGAATACGAAGAAATCTTAAATGGGCCAACCCGAACCCATTTAATGGGCCATGTTAGCTCATTAAGCCTTGACTTAATAAACCTATAAGTTTCAAAGCCTTAAAACCCTTTTATAAATCCAAAACCTTACCAGGCCCAAACATTAAGCCCAACAACACTTAACTATAACACCCTTACACCTTTTACACTGTTAGTCCTTAAAGTTTTTCACAGTTAGTCCCTATACCCCTAACACCATTACCCCGTTACCCTGTTTACCCCAAAACATATAAAACCCAATTTTCCTGCCAGGTCACTGTTCATCTATCCTCTCCACCTCGACTTCTGCTCCCACAAACAGAACCATCCCTTTCCAACTCAACCCTACACCATAAACCAACAAATCCACTTTGGCAATCCCACATAATCTCATTCGACAAGAGCTTTTGACCAAAATCAATGGACAAGATCATCCACTTTGGGCTCCAAGATGATTCAATGGCTGAGATGGCTTCAAAGAAACCCAAACAAAGGTTTATGAAGGGTTTTATCACACAAAAGAAGAACAAACGGGTGAAGACAAGGAAGACCAGGACTTTGAAGACTTTTCTATAAATAGAGGCCATTGTAGTTCATTTTTTCTTTGTCTTATTTTTACTAATTTGACCAGCTTAATACTGTCATTTAAATTCTTGTCATTTAAATTTTAAAGCATTGTAATCATTTTTCAAGTTAATGAAATTTTAAGTTCTTTTAAATATTGTCATTTACTTTACTTGTCCTTTAAATTCTGTTATTAAGCTCTTAAATAAGCTTTTGGTTCATTAAAAGCTTATATAAAAGCTTACTCACATTTCTGTCTTAAAAATTAAAAAAATCACAAAAAGAATCCACTCATCAAAATACCTCAGCTTGAATGTTGGATGATAAGCCAAAAAGGGATGTGCTTATGGACTTACCAGCTTGTTTAAAACAAGCTAGAGCTTTTGTAGACCAGCTCCTAAGAGCTTAATCACCCTTGTTTGTGCGAAGGGACTTGTAAGCTCACTTTTTCATTTTTGCTTATTTACTGTTGCATTGCTTATTACTGCTTACGTCCTGCTTATTATTGCTTATTTGTGTTGTTTATTACTTATATATGCTTGTTTATTGCTTACATGTCATTTACTTAAGTTTTTACTTAAAACTGTCTTTTATAGCTTATAAACTGCTCATTTCTTGTTTGCTTATTCTTATTGCTTATTTTTGTGTCCTCAGTGCTTATTTGTTCTAGGGATAAAGCCGTAGAATACCAACGAACTTTGCCTAATTTATCGATTTGGTACGTGTACTGAAACAATTATCGATTTGGTACGTGTACTTACATAAAGTTTTATCATTTGCACATCTTGATGATGTGTCACGTTATTGATGTGCCACGTGTCAGTATATCACGTATGACACATCATCAAAATGTGCAAATGAGAACACTTTATGTAAGTACACGTACCAAATCGATAATTGTTTCAGTACACGTACCAAATCGATAAATTAGGCAAAGTTCGTTGGTATTCTACGGCTTTATCCCTTTGTTCTATATTTACTTTGTGCATAATCTGAGTTGAGTTTGTTTAAGTCTTCTAAGCCTGTTATAAGCTTAATTTGGTTTCTCACTTTCTTAAGGGGTGTTTGGCACTAGCAGTATTAACATGAGTTAATACTGCTAGGTGTCTTTTGTCCTTTAAGTTAACTTGGAAAAGCTCAAATTAAGCTTCTAAGTCAGCTTAGATAAGTTTTCATAAGTTAAAACTCATTTTGAAGGTTTGTTGTAGGTAACAAAACAAACACAGTCTGTACGCACATTCATCATAAAGCAAAGCTTCCCCTGAAGTTGAGATGTAATCATCTCCCTGAATGAAACAAAATCTTCCTTTGTAGATAGCTTCCCCTTAACTTATGATCATGCCCACCACACATAATTAAGCTCAAATCAATAAACCAATAATCTCTGTTCCCGTTTTTGTAATCATCCAATAGGGGTCTTCTGTAGAAATGCAACTTGGATCATAACAGCTACAAATCATATACCACAACTACTAGTCCAGCCTTCCAATACTCAAAATACCCTCCATGAAGCATAATACAGAAATTGACTTTGAGCAGTAGAATTTTAAACTAACAGTAATAATAAATATGAGCAGTAGTAATGAAACACTTCCCCTCAAGTGGTGCATGTTGATGGTTAAACATTTAAACAATAAGCTTCCCCTGAAACCCATATGTTTACCATCTCTTGAATCTTCAAATTTTGTAGGCTCTATGTAGTAATCACTGATGATGAAAACTGAGTATAACAAATTTGTTGAAGAAGTTGAATCTCCCAAACTTGTGTCTTATGTCTTGCACTATCCACGTGACGTCGAACTTATAAATAAATCAGTAAATAAAGTAGACCCGCTGACCTCTATTGACAAAAATCATCATCTCTATGAGACACATAACTAAGTTGATAGCAAATGTGGCATTGTGAGCACCTATAAATAAAAGAATCACACACTTTTGCTAGATTTTGACAAGTCTTCGTCACATCATTGTAAGCATGAATAACTGCTAAAAGGTATGATAAGAACACGCATCCGTGAAACTCAACTACAACATTAAATAAGTGATAATCAATCGCATCAAAATCACCTCTTTAAATAATCTCAAAAAATAGCTTTTTAAAAGATTAAAGAACTTTAAAAATCAATCTGTTAACTTCCCCTTAAACGAAGGCATATCGAGATCCAAATCATCCAAGAAAAACCAAAATTCATGTATTATAACCCGATAATCTGATAAAGCAAGCTACGTTATAAGATATCGATAAACACTCATCGTTAACTTTCACAAAATTAGCGTACTTTGATTTTTCTTTTCCAGGCGGTGGCTTAGAGCTTATGATCCATCCAAAAATCTTCTTTTGTCCGATGTCGGTCAATACTAGCAGTATTAAAAATACCTCGGACGAAGCAAACAATACTTTCATAATTCCGTGGGTAGCAGTACTATGGTTCGAACAGTACTTTGAGCTCCTTCCTTTCTTTTATCACTTACGATCCATACAATCTGCTATGTTTTAGGGTTTCGACATCCATATGACTCAACTATATTCATCACGTATAGCATCATGTTTCTTCTTTGACATCATAAAATCACGAACATCAGATCCATAAACAATAAACATCAATCGCACCATGATTGAATATTAGACCTATATCGATCACACCTGTTGCTTCTTCACATACATCATACAGCCATGAACAAACCTCCAGTAAACAAATCAAATCCATGGACTCCATAATAAAGATCAAGCACCCATGCGCACACCACATGAACCTGTGTCAAACATGACATCATATCATACGTCCACTTCAAATCATCTTTAATAGAACCCACGTTTATAAGAATGAAGGTTGTTCGTTTGCTCTTCTCAGATCCCATTCGTCTTTACAAGTTGTTAAGCCCAATATGTGACTTCACTCTTTTTCACCAGCAACAACGACATAAATATTGCATTAATAGCAAACAGCATCCATAAGCAATATTAACATATGAACATTCATTAAACACCATCAGGAATTAGGGTTTTCGTTCCACTCTTCTTCTGAATGAATACCATAAGAACATACCTGCTGCTGCTCCTTATCCATCATACAAGACGACATCAATCAGAATACCGAAACCCTCCTTTTTTTCGAATCAGAACCTTGTATCCTAGATCGAGAGCCACGAGGCTCTAATACCACATGATAAGATCGATTTAAGCTCAACTAGGATAGTTTTACAGATAATATTGAATGCACAGCGGAATAATAAGAAAGCAATATTATCAAACAAGGTTTTCTTTATTGAACGTTCTCCTATTTCCCCAACTATAACTTGGGGCTACACCAACTACTATGGTGTACTAACTAACTAACTAACTAACTAACTTTGTGTACACACACACACACCTTTACTATTCGACTCTCATCAGTCGATGTTTTCTATGGATGTCTAAAACTACACGCCTTGATCTCTTTATATAGGGAGAGATCATGGCTTACAAAGGAAGTAAATCAATAGATAAGGAAACTATTTAAATCATATTAAATCACATTAAATCACATTAAATACTTTCCTAGTCTTTATCTTGTAAATCTTTGACCAAATCTTCATTAATTCTTCAAAATCTTGCATCTTTATAGAATTACATAGTTGCCAGATTTAGTCCTTTTGTTTCATTCTTTTATTTATTTTGTCTTATCAAATCAAGAATCCCAACAATCTTCCCCTATTTGATGATGACAAAACAAATAAAGTCGTGTACGAACTTCATCATAAAGCCAAAGCTTCCCCTGAAGTTGAGATGTAATCATCTCCCTGAATGAAACAAAATCTTCCTTTGTAGATAGCTTCCCCTTAACTTATGATCATGCCACCACACATAATAAGCTGCAAATCAATAAACCTATAATCTTCTTCCCCTTTTTGTAATCATCATCAATTTGCAGCAAGTCTTCATCATCATGAGTTTCAGGCATAGAAGCTTGTTGAGCAAAGAAAGAACATATGATTTCATCTGAGTTGAGAGAAGAGTTGAGAGTTTCTTTCAGTTTGCTTGATGAAGCCTGAGTATACCCTTTGGTGATGATTTCAGAATTATCATTAGCAGTACTTTGTCTAGAAGTACTGCCTTTGATTTCAGCAGACATAAAAGCAATACTTTGTGAATTTGAACTTGAAGCACCCTTTAACTCATGCTCATACACCTTCAGGTTGTTTCTAAAGATCATCAAGACTAATCAACTAACTAATCCAGGTTGTCTCTTATCATTGTAGCAACCACATGCCACACATATTGTAGACTTCGAGAAACTTTAAAATTAGCATCTTCACAAGAACCTTAGGCATTAAAATACAATCTAGCAGACAATTAATAAAAACTGGATCTATCGTATGCCTAAGTCTAGCGACTTCTCTGGCTCCAACAACAAAGGTCTCAAATTGTTGTTTCAAGAGATTCTTCTGCATCTTCTTAGATTCCTTATTACCTCCAAATCTTGCTTTTATAGCAGCCCACAAACTCCTGGCATCTTGAGCATCATGGAAGCTCAAGAGAATCTATTGTAAATGGCGGGGGATTTTTGTGTTGTTTACACTCTGGTTATTGCAGAGAGCAATGATGTTGAAGCTTTTCTCATTGTTTCTCCTTGCATTGACAACAATTAAGGTTTTTGGTGCAGAAGGTTGACCTGAGGAAGAAGCTGGTTCTGTTGTAGCCTGGTCACCATAGGTGATTATATCCCATAGAATATGATCAGTAATTGCAATTACTGTTCCTCATCTTCATTTCATAGGTCATACTCACCTTCATTGATGATTGGAATTCGTAGTGCAGTGGACAATGAGGCAGAGGGTGTTTTCATCAGCTTCAGACATCTTTAGTGTTTTGCAAAGATATCGGATGTTCAAAGTTCTTCTTAATCAGAGTTTCCTCACAAGCTCTGATACCAATTGATAAGATCGATTTAAGCTCAACTAGGATTAGTTTTACAGATAATATTGAATGCACAGCGGAATAATAAGAAAGCAATATTATCAAAACAAGGTTCAACATTGAAAATTGAAATCGTACCTTATAACCCCGCCAACTATAACTTGGGGCTACACCAACTAATTATGGTGTACTAACTAACTAACTAAGTAGACTTTGTATACATACACACACCTTTACTATTCGACTCTCATCAGTCGATGTTTCTATGGATGGATAAAACTACACGCCTATGATCTCTTTATATAGGGAGAGATCATGGCTTACAAAGGAAGTAAATCAATAGATAAGGAAACTATTTAAATCATATTAAATCACATTAAATACTTTCCTAGTCTTTATCTTGTAAATCTTTGACCAAATCTTCATTAATTCTTCATAAAAATCATCCATCTATAGGTAAATTACATTATTGCCATATTTAAGGTACCCTTTTGTTTCATTCTTTTATTTATTTTGTCTCATCAAATCAAGAATCCCAACAAGTTTGTTTAAGTCTTCTAAGCCTGTTATAAGCTTAATTTGGTTTCTCGCTTTCTTAAGGGTGTTTGGCACTAGCGGTATTAACATTAGTTAATACTTCGATATTATCATTAGTTTAATACTAGCTATGATGTCTTTTGACCCTTAAGTCAATTTTGAAAAGCTTAAATTAAGCCTATGACCCAGCTTAGATAAGTTTTCAAGGTTTAGAATTTGGTTTAAATCTGTAGGATTTGAGTTTTTTATTTTGGCTTATTTACTTAGGTTTTGATTAGATGTTTAAAATTGTTGTTTTGATGCTTGTTTAAGTCTATTAGGCAGTAAATTAGAGTTGACATACAGTACATTTGTCTTTTTAAGTTTTTACCAAAAATCTGTCTAGTTTCTTAGACATATTTCAAAAAGTTAAAACCCTTTTTATAATCTCAAATTTTGGTTAGCCGAAGTTGTTTTTAGAGTCTTAATTTAAGAGCGTCAGCTCATTAGGATATAAGCTCTATCTGTTTGAGCTTATTTGGAAGTTTAGCTTTTAATTATTAGCTTAAAGTAGGCCTGCACTTTGCATTTTGTCTTTTAAAAAAACCAAAAAATCAGCATACACTGAGTGTCGCAGCCATTTTCATAAGCCTTTTTAGTAGCTTATTTGAGTTTCAAACTCATTTCTCTTTGCTGATTTTAGAAGCTTTATGTATAAGCTTTAAGTTTTGATGAGCCTTTAAGCCATAAGGTTTCATTAAGCAGCTTAAAAATAAGCTTAAAAAGTGTCCTATAGGCTGTTTGGTTCTCATTTTTGGCCAAAAAAGCTTATTTGATTTTATGAGCTTATTGGCTTATTGGAATTGTCTATGTTATGTTTAGTCCTGCTTATTACGTTAGATTTAGGACCTTTTAGCTTAAATTTGTTTAGGTTAGAGCTTATTTAAGCTTTTTAGCCTTTTTAGTTTAGCAAATTTAAGTTTAAAGCCTTTTAAGTGATTCTGTCGTTTAAGCTTGTTTTAGTTCATTTTATTAGCTTTTTGTGATCATAAGTGATTATTAGGTGTAGGTGTATATCTATTTTAGCTTATTTTGCTTTTTCTTTAGCTTATTTAGTTTTTAAAAGCCAAAGAGTTAAGCAACTTGTCACTTAACTTAAATCCTAGTCTGTTACTTATTTTATCTTATTCATGTGCTTATTTGAACTTTTAATAAAGAAGTGTTTTCACAAAAAGTTATTATTTTGAGCTTTTAAATAAGTTTGTAATTTTTTTTTTTGCAAAAATAAAAACATTTGGAAATTGAGAAGTCTAGGGTGAGCAAGGCTCGAACCCTGGACCTCACCAACCTCAACCAACGTTTTAACACACACACCACGCACCATCTTGCCCTTGGGTCTTTTGCGTTATAGTCTCCCTTCACATTTCTTTTATATATGTTTTTTCTCTTTTTAGTTATAAGCCCTTTTCTGCTTATTACAGCTTATTGCAATAAGCTGTTTGACCCAGCTTATTTTTCTTAGGATTAGCTTAGTTCAAGCTACTTTTCAGGAATTTTTCAGAATTTTCCAATTTAGTTTAGTATTTTTTATTAAATTTTTTTATTAAATCCGTTTTTAATTCATAATAAATAAATTAAAAGTCAAAAAAATATAATTCTTTTTTTTAAAATTTTCTTTTATCATTTAGGATTTATAAAAATTAAATTTTCATTCGTAGGGTTAAAATTGTAGAATTTAGTTTTTTAAAGAACGGGATTTATATCCCGTTATCGTTTTTAGGTTTTTAGCTTAAATTGCTTTCGTTTTAGGGTTTCTTTTACTTGTTTTTGCATATTATTAGTAGAAATAGAATCCAAATCAATCATTAACCATTCAAACGCGCGATCACGAACGTAACCTCGATTTTCAATTCACGCCTCGTTGGGAAACGACCCGGGAAGGTTTTTTAGGGTTTTTACTTTGGTTAAAAGTAAATTATCTTTCTAAAAGCCTTACGGAATACTTATCTCTCTATTATTGATCTTATCCTTATTATATATTTATATTATATTATATTTATATATATTAAGTGACGAGTCAATTTTTGGCGCCGCTGCCGGGGAGGTCGTGTTGCGATTATCGTGTTTCGTTTATTTAAGTGACGGATTAGCATCTGACCTTTTATTTGTAGGAAGTTTTCTATATGCTCTTCATAATGTGAGGTAGATTTATTTAATATAAAGTAATATAGCCCAATTCGTCCCAGAATACTCTAGGCCTCCGCTAATGTTGGACACTTGGCCTCAAGACCAAATAAGACTGAATCTCGGGCTAAACTGTTTGCAAAAATTTGAGAATTCATCTTAGAAAAAATTTAAGAATTCATCTAAAAACTTAAACAAACTACTAGATTGTCAGATAGTTGATAAGTGCAAAATATGTTTAGGGTATAATGTTGTTCCACCTCCATATACAAGAAACTTTATGCCTCCAAAACATGATTTGTCATTATCTGTTATAGAAGAGTTTGTAAATGAGCATATAGTAAGTGAGCCTACAATTAAGAAGCCTGTAGTTGACTAGTGAAGCTAAGGCTAGTGCAAACAAACCTAAGGTTGTCAGGAAGAATAATGGTGCTCCAATTATTGAGGATTGGGTGTCTGACAGTGAGGAAGAAGATGTGCCTCAGGCTAAGAAAGAGAAGAAAACAGTTAAGTCTAGTTTTGCTAAAATAGAGTTTGTTAAATCTAAAGAGCAAGTAAAAACTCCTAGGAAAACAACTGTTAAACAAGGTAATCAAAATAGGCAGAACACACATAGTCCTAGATGAAACCAAAGAAACTGGAATGATATGATGTCTCAAAGATTAGGAAGTAATTTTGAGATGACTAACAAAGCTTGTTATGTATGTGGAAGTTTTGATCACATGCAGTATAATTGTGATAACCATCAAAGACAGTTTAATAATAAAAAGATTGTAAAACCAGTGTGGAACTATTCTCAAAGGGTGAATCACCAAAATTTTTCTAGAATGACTCACCCCAGTCCTAAAAGGAACATGGTTCCAAAAGCAGTATTAATGAGGTCTGGTCTAGTATCACTTACTACTGCTAGATCAGTTAATACTGCTCAACCCAAAACAACAGTGATAGTGCAAAACAAATGACAAATGTTTTTAATAAAGCACATTCAACTGTTAGAATGCCTATTAACAACATAACAACAATTAAAAACAGTAACTTTAATAAGAGGGTTAATACTGTTAGTGGTATGAATGTTAATACTGCTAGGCCAAAAGCAGTAGTTAATGCTGCTAGGCCAAAAACTGTACTCAATGCTGTTAAGGAAAAACCAGGTTAATGTTGTTAAGGCCTCAGCTTGTTGGGTTTGGAAACCAAATACTAAAGTAATAAACCATGTTTCTAAACATAACAGTGCATCAACCATCCTAAAAAGTTTTGATTAAATTGATGCACAAGGCAGATCCAAGTCAGTGATGGCTTGGGTCCCTAAAAGAAACTGATTTTCTTACCGAGTGATTGATAGTGGATGCTCAAGGCACATGACAGGGAACATGTTTGTTGGAAATTATAATTTGAGTTGATAAGACAAAACATAAATGAAACAAGAGGGAAACATGAAGGGCCAAAGTTATAGTCAAAGAATACTACAAAAGATAAGAATTGAAAGATTTAGTCAAAGATAATGATTGAATAACTAATTGATTTTATCATTATTAGTTTCCTTGTAAGCCTAGGACCCCTTATGCTATAAAAGGAGGTCTAGGCATATAGTTTTAGTGTGCCAAAAAGTATGTGTGCACCAAAGGTGTAAAACATGTTGTGTGTGTGGGTTTACACGTCCCACAATATAGATGCTATACAGTGTGGTTAGCCCCTAGTAACTAAAGATTCCTGTTATGTAACCATCTACCATTGATCAGAGTAAGATTGGGGCTAGTAGAGTCATGTATCTATATGTATGATGAAGAAAAACCTTGTAATAATAACAATGATTCAACATTTTTTGAATAGTTCACTTTGTTATTAATTCATCCTAGATCATGTATCTACAACAAACAGAGCTTAAACGATCAACACATGTGTATCAGAATCCTTGTGGCACCTCGATCTAGGATCTACAAGGTTTTAAAGAAACCCTAAAAACCCTAATTTTCAAGAAATCGTGTGGTGAAAGTTTTATGGGGTTTTGAAGATTCATTGCTATAATGATGCTTATAATCGTCCTCTCTACCTATTTTGGTATGCAATATGATTGTAAGCTTTGTTACTAATTTAATTGGGTTTCTTTTGATTCCGTTGTGCTCTAACTGATCAAAAATAACCACAAGCATAAGAGAAAAACGAAAAAGAAAAAAAAACGAGATATAAAAACAAAAAACGAATAAAAAAAAAGAAAGCAAAAAAGAAAACAAAAACCCCTAGACATTAAGGGTTTAATATAAATTTTTTTATTCGGATCTAAGTGTGTAGACACGTCTTGAGGTAAATGAGTTTCATTCAAACTCCATTAAGGGTTTTCTTGATAAGTTGTGATTGTAAAAGAATAGGTTTCTGCACAAATGAATAATATAATGGTTTCATGATTTGGAAGAGAAGGATGTTAATGTTATTCTTGATCATTATCGTGCTTAAATCAAAAGACATGGAAACTTTCAAGGCAATGATCTAGATCAGCCTGTATACAACTGGTAATAGGATGGTTACTACTGCTAGGGTTAGCAGTTACTACTGTTGGATTTGTATACAAAGTTAATGCTGTTAAAGAAGATTAATGCTGCTTGGATATAGTTCTAACTATTGTTTAAATTAGTTGTTGCACGACTCAACTAATGCTGCCAACGTAAAAAACTTAAAGCTGTCAAGTTGGGTTAATACTGCGAAGCGTAAAAAGAGTTACTACTTGCTAGTGGTAAAAGCAGTTAGTTACTACTGCTTGGGATTAAAATTTAATACTGCTTCAAGATATTTAATACTGCATTGAATTTAAGCAGTTAAACAGCTCGTGTTCATAAAGTTATTACATCTATCTATGATACCTCACATTAAAAGCTCACTGCACAACTACCAGATGCTCGCAGCAAAAACAACTGCTAGCCTGTCCGATAAAAACGTTAGTACTGCAAGCTTTGACAGATCTCGTGGATAACACACACATAAGATTTTTGGTTTTTGATTATTTAATCCTAACATAATTAAAGCATCGTAATGTATAGGATTAATTGATTACGAGAAAGATTGTTTATCACTGGTTATTTTAAGATTAATGTGGATATATCATATGCGTGATCTTATTCTATCTTTTGGTCTTAGAGATAACTTGTATTGGTTATATACGGTTTAAGAATGAAGACTTTGAATAACACTAGTTTTTACCTAATGTAAGGAGATACATTGATGTATATCACAGGAATTACTACACTTGGCTCAGGACACATGTATAGGCATGCGTGATTTATCAAGAGATCGAGGTCTACACATAAAGACGAAGAAGAAGATTATGAGTTTCTTTAATCATATTATAGAGCAAGACATAAGATACAAATTTTTGATAATTTCTACGTCTACATCCAAATTTGTTAAACTTACTTTTCTTCATCGAATCATTACATAGACCTACAAAATTAAAGATTCAAGAAATGTTAACATTATGAGTATTCAGGGGAGCTTAATTTTAAAAATGTAACCATTTTATAGCTACATAAGGAGAAGGTTTTTACTACTGCTAGCCTTTGTTACTACTGGTGTGTAAAGTTTCTACTGGCTCAAGGTACCTTTTCTTATGGTGTGTAATGGTGTGTGCAATTTGAAGTTGTTAGGAAGACAGAATTAGAAGTGTGATATTGGGTTCGATATTTGTGCAGTACAAAAAAAAAGATTTTTTTTTTTAAAGCATACTTTAGTCCCCAATTGATGTTGATAAAAAGGGGAAGAAGATTTAGATGATTTACAACTTGTAGATCCGTTGGTAGCTTAAAGGGAAGGTTTATCAATCGAAAATAAACTTCAGGGAAGTTCGTGCTTATTTGTTTTGTCCATTAACCCCAATGTAATAAATATAGTCACATCAAAAAAGCGAAGCACACCCCCAACACTACAGAACCGATTGCACCCTGAAGGACCAAAGAAAATTATACAACGCAACGATACCATAGAAAATAATTGCCCAGCATATGGTCCAAGAAAAGAGTTAGACAAACAAAATGATAATAACCATAATAATCATACTAATACCATTATTATTTATTTCCTTGTAAGCCTAGGTACCCCTTAAGCAACTAAAAGGAGGAGTCCATACAAATATGTTATAGTGTCCAAAAGTGTTTGTGCACTAAAGGAGTACAACTGGTTCTGTGTGTGGGTTTACAGTCCCATTAAATAAAAGAAAGGCTATCATGGAGGTGTCCCCAAAGATCATATGAATCCAGTTGATGTAACCGTCTTACCAATGAACATGTAAGATTGGGGTCTTATAAGTAGTCATCGTATCTTATGTAGATGAATTAGAAGAAAAATTTAAATGAAATCACTACATTGTTGAGACAATTATTGTACCAACACTGACATAAGAACTTGATGAGCTTGAAGAGGATAAGTGCCATCTAACAAGTTTAATAGTATATCTTCTTCAAACAATGTAGGTCATCTAATTCAGAGTTTCCACACAAGCTCTGCTAACCACATGTTTGATCGTTTTACTGAATAGATCTAAACCTTCATCTTGCAAAGAGTTTGATCATTTAGATAATTCTAAAGCAACAATATTGAAACACTGAGTGAACACTATTGATTATGCTGAATCTAATCAATAATGCCAAGAAGAACAGTATTGAATATCACAAAAGAACTTTTATATTAAACTTTGAATCTGCCTATAGTTTACAGATTTACAAACCTAAGATTACTATTCCTATCTCTATGATCTTGTGTAGAACTATATATACTAACTATTCCTAGGGTACCATTTATAGACTAAGGAAAACCTAAATGGCTTTACAAAACGGCGTATAAAGAAACTGCCTAACCATTCCTAACATAACTCATGCATATACTTTTAACTCTAACTAACATCTTCGTAAGCGACTTAACTATTACATAAGCAGTATTAACTAATTAACACAACCCGTACTAACTAAGATAAATCCTTCTAACCAGGTACTAACTAAGTAACCTAGCAGAAACTAACTACAACAACACTAACAGATTAAGTCTGTTACAAATTCCTAACAATGTCCTATTTTAAACACTTTACAAGAAATTGATGGAGGATAAGTTGCCTTTGGAGGTAACACAAAAAGGCGGAAAATCACAGGCATAGGTACAATGAAACTGTACATTTTTAGAATTTGAGATGTTGTATTTTGTAAGAGAGTCAAAGTTTAACCTCTTTAGTGTCCACACAAATGTATGACAACAAAATATTGTTCTCTTTAATGACACTGAATGGTATTAATTTATCTCCAACTTTAAGTTTACTACTGAAGTCAAGTTTTACTTAAAGATCCTAGAAAGAACACATGTATAGTGTTTGATTTAAAGATATTGTTCTAAGGAGGTCTAACTTGTCTCTTTGCAAAAGTCACATCTGATGAATCTAAACTTTGGCATAGGAGGCTTGGACATATAATTATCAAAACTAATGAATAAACTGAGTTAAGGAAATCTTGTAACAGGTTTACCTTAAAACATTTTGAAATTAATCAACTTGTGTTGCTTTTCAAAAGGGAAAGCAACATAGAGCTTCTTGTAAGTCCAAAACAGTAAGTTTAATCATCTAACCTTTACATATGTTGCACATGGATTTGTTTGGTCCAACATTTGTAAAAAGCTTAATGAAAAAGATGTATTGCCTAGTTGTCACAGATGATTAAAGTAGGTTTAGTTGGGTTTTCTTTCTAGCTACTAAGGATGAGACTAGTGATATTCTTAAGTCCTTTATAACTGGAGTAGAAAATCTAATTGATCAAAGGGTTAAGGTAATTAGGTGTGATAAATGGATCTAAGTTTAAGATATAAGGAGATGAATCATTGTGAGAGAACAGGTATAAAAGAAATTTAGTGTAGCTAGAACTCCTCAACAAAATAGAGTAGCTGAAAGGAAAAATAGAACACTAATTGAGGCTGCTAGGACAATGCTAGCTGATTCTAAGCTACCTACTACTTTTTGGGCTGAAGCAGTTAATACTGCTTACTTTGTGCAAAATAAGGCATTAGTAACTAAGCCTCATAACAAGACCTCTTATTACACTTTTTTTCTTGGTAAAAACCACTTTATGCTTATGAGACCATTTAGGTGTCCTGTTACAATTCTTAATACCATAGATCACTTAGGCAAGTTTGATGGTAAGGCTGATGAAGGATTCTTTGTTGGGTACTCAATTAATAGTAAAGCATTTAGAGTATTTAACAGTAGAACAAGGATAGTTGAAGAGAACCTGCATGTCCAATTTAGTAAGAATACACCTAATATTGCATGAAGTGGACCAAATTGGCTTTTTGATATTGATGCACTAACAAAGTCAATGAATTATAAGCCAGTTATTGTAGGAAATCAGTCTAATGGTAATGCAGGTGAAACAGCATGTGATGATGCAAGTAAAGCTAGAATGGAGTCAGTACTTGGCAAATATTACATTATGCTACCATTGTGGCCTGCTGATCTACCATTCTCTCAAAATTTAAAGAGTTCTCCTGATGTTGGATTCAAACATTCAGGAGATAATGAAAAGAAGGTTACTGAAGAACTAGGTGGTGATCCAAGTAATAAGAATGATAGTGTTAACAAGACTAACAATATTAATACTGCTAGTGATGGAAAAAACACTAACAATGTTAATACTGATAGTTCAACTGCTAATACTGCTGGCATAGAAGTTAATACTGTTAGTAGTAATACAAGCATTAAACTTCCAAATGATCCAAATATGCCTAAATTAGAAGATATTGTGTATTCAGATGATTATGAAGATGTTGATGCAGAGGCTGACATGAACAATTTAAATACATTTATGCCTATCAGTCCTATTCCAACTACAAGAATACACAAATATCATCTAGTTGAACAAATTATTGGAGACATGAATTTAGCACCTCAAAC
This sequence comes from Tanacetum coccineum, assembly GCA_026074375.1. NCBI lineage: Eukaryota > Viridiplantae > Streptophyta > Magnoliopsida > Asterales > Asteraceae > Tanacetum > Tanacetum coccineum. Next base: position 36,635 of record BQNB010008308.1, on the reverse strand, counting down.
AAGAAGAATGACAAAGAATTTGGAAGAACATGGTTTGTTTAGTTCAGGTCAGCAAAGAACAAATCATAAAGACTTTCAAAATTGCTTGTTTGCTTGCTTTTTATCACAAGAAGAACCTAAAAATGTAATTCATGCATTAAAGGATTCAAGCTAGATATAGGTTATGCAGGAAGAGCTTCTACAATTCAAGGTACAAGAAGTTTGGACTTTAGTGGATTTACTAAATAGAAAAAGAGCTATTGGTACTAAATGGGTCTTCAGGAATAAAAAGGATGAAAGAGGAATTGTGATTAAAAATAAAGCAAGATTGGTTGCTCAAGGGTACACACAAGAAGAAGGGATTAACTATGATGAAGTCTTTGCCCCAATTGCTAGAACTCGTACAAAATCAGAATTACGATCATGAATACACGAAACACTGCGAAATGATGACATAAAAATAAAACTATACTTTTATTTTGACTTATGAAATTGCGGCTATTCACAAGGAAAGAAAAGGCCCATGTTTAATTTTAAAAAGCCCAAGCCCAAGGTCCTAATTATAACTACAAGAAACTAGGGTTTTATCTCATTTAAATTGTTACAAGAAATTAAAAATAAGAAACCCTACCCATTCTACAAACCGGCGGCACACCACAAGGAGAAAGAAGGAGAGCGAGATTTCAATTTTTGGTTCGTGAGACCTAGAGTTTTATTCATCTATATTCAATTCCTCGAATTAATCCCCCGTAATGGTACGTTGTAAAACCTTTATTTTTCTTTCTTGTGGTTGTTTTTATACACAGAAGATAATTGAGCCAATAAACTTAATAGATTATCACATGAAATGATGATGATTATTATTCCATGAAATAAATACAAGAAATATATGTTAAAGTGTTATGTTAAAATAAATAACCATGCCATGAATCAAGATTTACTTGATTTAAATGATTTTTCGGCTTATATATGGGAATTATGGCTTAATATTTTTCGCTTATATATGGCTTATGGCTTAAATGATTTTCGGCACCTATAGTGTGGATCATGACCGGTATTTTTTAAATAATAAACTGTGACCGTCGAGAATTTATATTAATTACTTTAAGTGTCTTTTTCAACCCTAACTTTAATAAATTCCATTTTTAGACCTTAAACTTTCAAGTAATGACAATATTGACCCCTAATTTATGAAATGACACTTTAGACCCTTTAAATTGTATTAATTACAGGTATTACCCTTAAAGGTTATAGAAATGACCATTATATCTTTAATGTTAATTAATTACTATTAATATCCATATTATCATGAAGTTGACATTTAAGTCTTATAATTAATACCACTTGTAACTTAAGTATACAAAAATAATACTATGTCCCATAATTAAATTAAATCACTAAATATACTCTACGCATAATAATTACATGATTTAACTAAATTAATGATAAATTTAAAAGTAAGAATTCAATGCTAATATTGGAAACCTGCTATATTTTTAAAGTTACTATTTATAGAAACCTGCTATTTTTGGAAACTTACTAAATAAAGAAAGTACTACTTTTAGAATACCAAGTATAACAAGATACAAATCATGGAATACAACAATCCAAGAAACATACATGTATACCAATCAAGGAAAGTTACCCAAAAATAGAAAGTTACTAAATATAGAAAGAAACTTAAATCATGCACAAGTAACTTATACAAGCTCTTTATCATGTAGCACGTGTGAAGACGGAGTGATATCTTTCTATTTCTTCCTTTCACTGCTTCCTTGTCCAGGTACGGATATTCCGTCCTTTCAGAAAGGACATTCCTTCTATTCATGTTCATTTCCCCCCAGAACTGCTATGATTCCCCCCCTTTCTATGTTTTGCCAAGATTTATTCATGTTTATTTTTCAGTCCCACTCCCGAGCTATATATATATGCATAGACCATGATTTATGGTGATTTGGGGGGGGGGGGGTTGTTGTTTTTCTTTCTTACCACACTAAGTTTATGGAGGTACCATGACCAAGACACTTGAGGCACCTGTTGTCCATGACTCTTTCCGTGAGAGTGATTCACGCGGCGTTCCCCTTTATCATGTTACCTTATTTCATGTCCTGGCCATTAAATTCCGGGCGTATGGGTGCATCCTAGTTTACACTGTTTACACGTTTCATGGTGATTGGTTTGGTGTGTTGCTCTTACATCCCATCACAATGGAGTTGATCCCTCCACCTCTTATATGATAAGAGGTCACCCCTCTAGTACATGTTTTGAAAGGCATCCCCTCTTTATTATGCATGTCTGCACGTTATTATTATGATATTATAATATGAGCTCGTGGGCAAACCCTTATTGCTATGTTATGCTACCTATGACATTCCATTATACGTTACATCTTAACAACCATGTTTTACATGTTCATTGCTATTCTTCATGACATATTTCTCCAGGTTCCTCATAACACTCATGAATCTTTCCGCTGCTTATATTCCCTTATCCAGGGATTTTATGTTTATTATTCTTCATTATCATTATATCCGTTCACGAGCGTTTATGCTCAGCCGATCTTTTCATGTTTCTTACGGCAGTAAACTATGAGGGAGTTGGCATAGAGATTGTCTTAGGAAGAGACCCTTTATGCTTCCGACTCTATCTATCATTGACTCTTGCAGACTTATGTTTGGACTCATGTTTCGTCCTTTAAACTTCCTTTACATTTATGCATGTTAAACTTCATAATGGGGGCCGATGTTTGTTTTCCGGCTTCACCTTGTTACGTTACAGTTATTTTTATGCCTTTATTGCTTTGAAATGACGCCATGAAATATGACGTGACGCTCATCAGAGAGGTCGTTACAATTATGGTATCAGAGCCCAGGAGCTTTCGACCTGTAGCTCTAAAACTTGACCTGTGAGGATTGGGTAGATATTAGGTTCCTTCAGAATCGACGTTCCTTCATTCATGTATTGACCGTTTTAACCGCTTAACCTTTAAAATATTTTTTTCTAAATGCCAGATGGTGAACACACGTACAGATGCTGAACTCGCTGCGGCCGTTCAGGCAGCCGTGGATGCTATGCTTCCACAGATCCGTGAACAAGTTCGTGAAGAGTACCGTAATGTGCTATGGCTCAGTGGAAATCCTCCACCAGTCACTATTCCTACCTGGCTGGAACCTTTAAACAAGCAAAAGCCCCGTACGTTTGAGAAGGCGGTAACTCCAGTGATGCTGAGAACAGGAACTCTCACATGGAAAGATCTTATGATGATAATGGATTGTGATGATGTGTTTTAAAGCGAGGTTAAGCCGTTTATATTTTTGAGGGTGACGCGCTAGCATGGTGGAAGGCCTACAAGCAGGCCAAAGGAGGAGATGCATGGATTCTCACTTTGTCATGGGCAGATTTCAAGGAGTTGTTCTTCCTCCAATTTTTCCCTCGAGCTGAGCAAGAGCGCTTAAAGCGAGAGTATCATTCTCTTCGCCAAAAGGGCAGCGAGAAGCAGTAATAGTTTATGCAGCTTTTATTTGTATAGCTAGGATTTCCATGGACAGGCTTGCTGCACAGCAGAGGACAGGCCAAGAACTTCGTTGGGGTCTTCACAAGTCGATCCTAGACCGTATCCTATGCATGGGAGTTTACTGATAGTTTGCTCCAAGTTGCAGATTCTGCTCCAACTTTGAGATCCTCCCAGACAGGGAAGATTATGATACAGGCCTGATACGATCAGACAAGAGTAAACCTTCATAATTAAGAAATTCTGCGACCTATTTCCACGTTTAACCTTTCTACCTTGATAAACATGTACCAACCCAACCATTCTTCAGACATAAGAGTGGGTACCAGCATCAGTCCGTCTAATCAGCAGAATATTCACCGGGTCATGACCAGAAGGAATGTACCGTCATGGGACAGATAGGCAGGGCGTAGTGGTAACTACTAACAACAATACAACAATCACTCCTGGACAACAACAGGTACCAATCTTTTAATCTTTATCATCCTCATCTGTCTCTATGATATAAATCTAACATCACGTTATGAAGGAATTCTGGTGCTGGACGCGACCAAAGGAACAGGGGTCAGCAGTCCCACCGATCCAACCAACTCCAGGTAATTTCATTGATATAACAAGTTTATTCGTAATATTCTCAAAAATCATGTCTCACGATCCATCATAGAATAGGTTCCCAAGCAAAACAGGCGACCAAATCGAGGGTTATACTTACCAAGTCTGCCACCACATGTGGACGTAGACACCCAGGAGAGTGTTCGTCGTGCTGCAGTAATTGTTTTAAGTGCGTCAAGCTGGTCATCTTCAGCGAGAATTGGCAAGAAGAACACGGGGGCTATTTCGTCTTGGATATGCTGACAAGAAGCCAGAACGCATAGGCCGTGTCTTTGCGCTGACTCAGACCATGGGGGCTGGGGGGGGGGGCTTGTGGGGGGGGGGGGGGGGGGGGGGGGGGGGGGAGGGGGGGGCTCTAATCTACAGGTACCTCACTGTACATTATTTATTTTCGGACGTGCATGTAATTGTTTTATATATAGGGTTGCAACACATTTCTGTTATATCTACAAAGATTTGCCTCATGTCTCACTAATGACACCTGTAACCACTGACCAATGGTTATGTATATTCCACGCCCATGACAGACTCCGCACGTATACCCATTGGTATATAGACTTCCTCTACATTTAATGACCAGATCCGTTCATTAAGCGTTCCTTTAGACATGTTGTGAGTTTTGATATAATTCTGGGTAGGGACTGGTTATCAGCGCCCAGCTACGATTGACAGTCATTCCCACCGTAGGTTATATTCGGCAATATTCATACTCCTGAATTTATTTATCATGGTTCCCTACCGGGAAAATCTATGAAAATCATTTCTGCTTTAGAAGCACGTACTCTATTATCTCACGGCTGTGAAGGTTTCCTAGCTAATATTCATGACACGACTTCAGATGTTCCTTCTATTCATGATCAGCCAATTGTTTCCCGAATTTCAAGACGTGTTTCCAGAAGAACTTCCAGGAATTCCACCCATTCGCGATGTTGAATCAACATTGAGCACATTCCCAGGAGTACATGACCAATCTCCAAGCTCCTTAACGCATGGCTTCCGTATTGGATTTGAAAGAGTTGAGGATCAGATTGCAAGAGTAGTTGGAAGCGAGGTTTTATACGCCCAAGTGTATCCCATGGGTGCATCTAGTTTTTGTTCGTCAAGAAAAAGGACGGCTAGCATGAGATTTTGTATCGACTACCGTGAATAACAAGATCACAAGGGGATCCTGTAATCGTTATCCCCCCACGTAATTGACATTTATTCGATCAGCTCAGGTTGCTAAGCATTTCTCCAAGATACTTTAAGATCCGGTTACCATCATTACGAGTGAAAGAGCAGGATATTTCAAACTGCTTTTCAGTACACGTTATGGCCACTATGATTTCTGGTTTACCTTTTTGGTCTCACAAATGCTCCACATTGTTTTATGGACTTGATTTGAACCGAATCTTTCATGATTCTTAGACAAGTTCGTCACGTATTCATCGATGATATACCTGGGTTTTTTTCTAATCTAAAGAGGAACATGAGGACCATCTCCGCACTGTTTGCAATCTAACGACAAGAGAAACTATATGCCAGTTTTCCAAGTGCGCATTCTGGTTGAGTAAGTGGCCCCTATTTTTGTGTTTTTTTTTTCTGGGTCACATAGTTTCATCATAAGGGATTACCAATGGATCCAGCGAAGGTTGAGGGCTATCACTAAAGTGGCCAAGGCGACCGTTCCGTGACTGAAGTAAGAGTTTTCTCGGATATAGCAGCTATTTCGCAGATTTGTATAAACAGAGATGGGTTTCTCACGACTGGCCTTACCCTTGACAAGCTCATGAGAAAGGGTGAGAAGTTTGTTTGGAACACGATCAGAGAGAAAGCTTTGAAGAAGCTTAGCACGTTTAGTCCTCGCACTATCCTTACCTCCCACCGGTTCAGGGGATTTTCAGATTTATAGTGATGCTTCAAAGAAAGTCTGGGTGTGTACTCAGCAGCATGGGAAAGTGGATGGCCCTATGCATCACGACAGCTGAAACCTTATGAGGTGAACTATCCTACCCATGACCTAGAATTAGCAGCTGTCGTCTTCGCTCTTAAAATCTGGAGACACTACCTTTATGGCGAATCATGTGACATTTTCACCGATCATAAAAGTCTCAAGTATATTTTCACTCAGCAAAGAAAAAAAAATGTAAAAATTATGAGACAGAGACGTTGGGTAGAGTTTACTAAATGATTTATGACACCAACATTCAGTATCATCCGGGGAAAGCAAATATGGTGGCTGACCGGTTAAGTAGGAAATCAGGTATGATAGCTGGCATCAAAGTAGAAGAAGAGATTATTCGTGATCTGGAGCGTTTGGACATAGAGTTATGTGTTCGTGGACAGAATAGTTTCTGGGCTAGTCTGAGGATTGAGCCTAACTTAATTTCCCAGATTAAGGCAGCTCAAAAGGACGATGGTGAAATCTGGGCGATCATTCAGAATTTAGACAAGCAGACCGAGTTTCATGTTGATAGTGATGGCATTCTATGGCAAGGCACTAAGTTATGTGTACCAGAAGATCCTGCACTTCGAGAGGTTTTGATGACCGAAGCACATAGTTCTCCTTTTTCTATTCATCCGGGTTCGACGAAGATGTATCATGATCTCAAGCAACACTTCTGGTGGAGTGGTATGAAACGAGATGTAGCAACATTCGTATCAAAGTGTTTAGTCTGTCAGCAAGTTAGATAGAACATCACGTGCAATGGTTACTACAACCATTAGAGATCCCTGTTTGGAAATGTGACAAAATAATCTATGGATTTCGTTACAGGGTTAACGCCGGACTCAGAGGAAGCACGACAGCTACTGGTTGTCGTGGACGTTTGACCAAGACAGCGCATTTCCTTCCTATTCCGTAAGATTATTCCTTCATAGATTTGGCAGAGATGTTTCCAGAAGAAAATCGTACGACTACACGGTAACACCATCAGCGATCGTATCCATATGAGATCCCACGTTTCACTTCCTCGTTTTTTCTCGAAAGGTCCCCTACAGAACGCTGGAGAAACCAGGCTCAAGTTCAGTACGGCTTTTCATCCAGCGACAGACGGGCAGATAGAACAGTAACATTCAGACACTGAGGACATTGTGCCGTTCATGTGCAATGGAATGACAGGAAATTGGGACGATACATCTGTTTAAGTTTAGTTCGCGTATAAAAACAGATGGCATGCAAGTACAATGCGCTCCCTTTGAGATGTTATACGGTAGGAAATTCCGTGCCACCTATCTGTTGGAATCAAGATGGTGAGCCGGGTTCTTGATGCCCAGAGATGATTGGAGGTGAACCAATGAGAAGGGCGCTGTCGGCGCAGGGAAAAGCATAAGAAGCTCAGACACGTCAGAAGGATTATGCCGGGTAAGCATCGCAGATCGTAAGAATTTCAAGCCGGGTGAACATGTATTTTTTGAAAGTATGCACCTACACGTGGCGGTCAGGCGTTTTGGTATTAAGGGTCAAGCCTTGTCCCTCGTTTTATAGAGGACCATTTGAAATTCTTGAACGCGTGGTGAGTTTTCTTATTGTTTATCCGTTACCTCCCCAACTCTCTCATGTTCACAACGTATATCTGTATCGTTACTCCAGAGGTGTACAAGTTATCACAACTCCACGTTTGTCTCTTATCCATTTGTCAGAATCCGTGAAGAATAATCTACACGAAGAGGCCTGATCTATCAAGACCGGCAAGTCAGATCAGAGAATAAACAAGACTATTCCTATCGTTAAAATCCTTTGGCGGAAATCATCCTGAGCGGGAGAGCCACTTGGGAAACCGAGGATCTAACAGACTTCCTATCCTCATTTTCCTTCCATGATCTGTAAGATCTTTACAGTCCGTATCATTTTCAAATCGAGGACGAATTGATTCTTTTAAAGGGGAAGAGTTGTAAAAACCCACCATGAAAATACAATGAAATAAAAAAAAAAAAAAAAAATTCTAATAAGCAATGAAATCGACAAGAAAAACTTATGAATTTAATTATCATGACAAGTACGAACGAAAATAAAATTTACGATCATGAATACACGAACATCAGCGAAATATGAACATAAAAAATAAAAAACTAATACTTTATTTTGGACTTATGAAATTGCGGCTATCACAAGGAAAGAAAAGCCCATGTTTAATTTTACAAAGGCCCAAGCCTCAAGGCCTAATTAATAACTACAAGAAACTAAGGGTTTTATCTCATTTAAATTGTTACAAAAGAAAATTAAAAATAAGAAAACCCTACTCATTCTACAAACCGGCGGCACACCATCAGGAGAAAGAAGGGAGGCAGAGATTTCTAATTTTTAGGTTCGTGAGATCCTATGTTTTTCATATATTCAATCCTCGATTAATCCCCGTAATTGGTACGTTGTAAAAACCTTTATTTTCTTTTCTTGTGGTTGTTTTATACACATGAATTGGGCCAAGAAACCTTAATAGATTATCACATGAAATGATATGATTATTCATGAAATAATACAAGAAATATATGTTAAAAGTGGTGATTTTAAATAATAATACATGCCATGAATCAAGATTAATTTGATTAAATGATTTTTTCGGCTTATATAAGGGATTTAAAATTTGCCTTTAAATATTTTCGGCTTATATAAGGGCTTATGGCTTAAATGATTTTCGGCAACATATGTGTAGGATCATGAACAGCGGGTATTTTTAATAATAACTTGACTCGAGAATTTATATAATTCCTTTGAATGTCTTTTTAACCCTAACTTTAATAAATTCCATATTTTAAACCTTAACTTACAAGAATGACAATGAATTACCCCTAATTATGAATGACACTTAAGACCGCTTTAATTTATAATTCCATGGTATTACCCCATAAAGGTTATAGAAATGACCATTATATCTTTAACGTTAATTAATTACTATTAATATCCATATTATCATGAAGTTGACATTTAAGTCTTATAATTAATTACCAATTGTAACTTAAGTATACTAAATAACATTTATGTCCCTTAATTATAATTAATCACTAAATATACTCTAAGGCATAATAAGTTACATGATTTAACTAAATTATGATATATTATAAGTACGAATTCAAATGCTAATATTGGAAACCTGCTATATTTTTAGAAAGTTACTATTTATAGAAACCTGCTATTTTGGAAACTTACTAAATAAGGAAAATACTACTTTTAGAATACCAAGTATAATAAAATACAAATCATGGAATACAACAATCCAAGAAACATACAAGTATACCAATCCAAAGGTAAAGTTACCAAAAATAGAAGTTTTTACTAAATATAAAAGAAACTAAATCATGCACAGTAACTTATACAAGCTCTTTATCATGTAGCACGTGTGAAGACGGAGTGATATCTTTCTATTTCTATCCCCTTTCACTGGCTTCCTTGTCCCAGTACGGATATTCCGTCCTTCAGAGAGGGGGACCGGGACATTCCCTTCTATCATGTTTCATTCCCACGAACTGCTATGATTCCCATTTTCCTATGTTTTTGCCACTGATTTATTTTCCATGTTTATTTCATGTCCCACTGCCCGAGCTATATATATAATGCATGACCATGATTTATGTGACTTACCACTAGTGAAGGAGTACCATAACCATGAACACTTGATGGCTCCTGTGCATGACTCCTTTCGCTTTTAGGATGATATCACGCGGGCGTCCCTTTTCATGTAACCTTATTTCATGTTCTCGCCATTATTAATCGGCTTATGGTGCATCCTAGTTTACATTTTACACGTTTCATGGTGAAATTGGTTGGTGGTGTGCTCTACATCCCATCACATTGGAGTTGATACCCCTCCACCCATTTTATGATGAAGAGTCACCCCTCTAGTACATGTTGAGCATCCCCTCCTAACTAATGGGCATGGTATGCACGTTATTATTATGTATGATATATGAGCTCGTGGCAAACCCATATTGCTATGTTATGCGACCTATGACATTCCATTATACGTTACATCTTAACAACCAATTTTTTCATTTCATTGCTATTCTTTCATGACATAATTTTCTCCAGGGATCCTCATAACACTCAATTGAATCTTTCCGCCTGCTTTATATTCCTTTATCCAGAGATTTTATGTTTATTATTTCATTATCATTGTATCCGTTCACTGAGCGTTATGCTCAGCCGTATTTCTTTTCATGTTTCTTACGGCAGGTAACTAGAGGGAGTTGGGCATGAGAGATTGTGCTTAGGAAGAGACCCTTTAGCTTCCACTCTATTATCATTGACTCTTGCAGACTTATGTTTTGGACACGTGTTTCGTCCTTTAAACTTCCTTTACGTTTATGCATGTTAAACTTCATAATGGGAGCCGATGTTTGTTTCCGGCTTTCCACCTTGTTACGTTATCAGTTATGTTTTATGCCTTTTATGCTTTGATATGACGCCATGATTATGAAGTGACGCCTTTCATCAGAGAGGGGCGTTACAAATAAAAAGGATGAAAGAGGAATTGTGATTAAAAATAAAGCAAGATTGGTTACTCAAAGGTACACACAAGAAGAAGGGATTAACTATGATGAAGTCTTTGCCCCAATTGCTAGAAATAAAGAAATTAGGCTATTCTTAGCCTATGCCTCATATAAAGACTTTGTGGTGTACCAGATGGATGTCAAAAGCGCTTTTCTTTATGGTAAGATTGAAGAGGAAGTCTATGTTTGTCAACCACTAGGATTTGAAGATCCAGACTTCCCTGACAGATTATACAAAGTAGAAAAGGCACTTTATGGACTGCATCAAGCTCCTAGAGCTTGGTATGAAACCTTGTCAACTTATTTGTTGGACAATAGGTTTCAGAGAGGAAAGATTGACAAGACTTTGTTTATCAGAAGGGACAAAGGTGATATTCTGTTAGTTCAAGTGTATGTAGATGATATCATTTTTGGCTCTACAAAGAAGTCATTGTGCACTGAGTTTGAGAAGATGATGCATAAGAAGTTTCAAATGAGTTCTATGGGAGAACTCACATTCTTCTTAGGACTGCAAGTAAAGCAGAAGGAGGATGGAATTTTTATCAGTCAAGACAAGTATGTGACTAAGATTTTGAAGAAATTTGGTTTTACTGATGTCAAGACAGCAAGCACACCTATGGAAACAAAAAAGGCTTTGCTCAAAGATAAAGATGGTGAAGAAGTGGATGTTCATTTATATAGATCAATGATTGGTTCATTGATGTATCTTACTTCTTCAAGACCTGATATTATGTTTGCAGTGTGTGCCTGTGCAAGATACCAAGTCAACCCAAAAGTATCACATCTTCATGTTGTGAAAAGAATTTTTAGATACTTAAAAGGTCAACCTAAATTAGGCCTTTGGTATATAAAAGATTCACCTTTTGATTTGGTAGCATACACTGATAGTGATTATGCTAGAGCTAGCTTGGATAAGAAGTTCACAACAAGAGGTTGTCAATTCCTTGGGTGTAGATTGATTTCATGGCAGTGTGATAAGTGTTAAATTGTATACATAAAATACCCAGGATTTCGCCAATAAAAGCCAAAAAAAAAATGCCAAAAGATGGAAATATGTGTGCTTTTGTGTCTCAACGTGCAGGAAAGGATATCAAAGGCAAAAAGAGAAAAAATGAGCAAAAACCAACAAGAAATGAAGAGACAAGTACAAGAGAAAGATTTGAAGCCAATATCGAAAGCCGGATCAAGACCGTGGTCGAGAAAAGTCAAGAAAGTAAAGAAAAGGACAAAGGAAAAATGACTATTTTGCCCTTACAATGGAAGATTAAAAGACTAAAATACCCTTTGGGCCTTTCTACACCATTCGGATCACAAAAGCCCAATAAAGAGCCCAAACTCAAAGCCCATTTCAACCCTCAACCCTGCAACTCCAGTCCAAAACCCTTTCCCCTACATATCATAACATCACCTTCCCTCACCCCACACCCTACATGGGTCATTGCCACCTTAGAAATCCCCAATTACACCATTGGCTGATTAATAAGACAACAAGATCAAGGGACAGGATCATTGGGATTGGGCTCCAAGCGAAATTGATGGCCAAGATTGAGATTTGAACTCTCTCACACAACTAGCACAAAGGCTTAACCCTCTCAGCAAAGAAGCACAAGAGAAAGAAGCTAAGACTTAGTCGTTTTTATAAATAGGATCATTTGTAAGCCCTTGAGGCAAGAAGCTTTAACCTAGTTTAATTTTTAGCATATTTTTAAGTCATTTTTAAGTTATTGTCTTTTAATTTCTAAGCATTGTAACCTGTTTTAGTTTTAATGAAAATTTGAGGTTTTTCAGTTAAGCTTTGAGTAACTGTTCTTCTTATTATCAAAAGCCTACCATAAGCTGTTTTAAGCTCTATAAAAATCATATAAGCAATCTGTTAAAAAAAATAATAATATAAAGTAGTTAAGAAAAATTAAAAAAAAGGGTCACCCTCAAAATTCCTCAGATTATTTTTGGATGATAAGCCAAAAAGGGAAGGGCTTATGGACTCTCACTAGCTTGTATTATACAAGCTAGAGCTTGTAGATTGGTTTGTTTGCGCTGTTTTGAGCAAGGGAAGTTGTAAGTTTACTTTTCTATTTTTGCTTAAGTTACTATTCATCAACTTATTTTTATGCTTATTTATGCTTTTTATGCTTATTCGTGTTAGTTTTATGCTTACTTGTCTTTTATTATTGCTTATTTGTGCTTTATTTGAGCTTTCCTTTGAAACTGTCCATTTGCTTATAAACTGCTTATATTACTAATTGCTTATTTCAGTGCTTATTATTGCTTGAATTATGCTTAAAGTTGCTTAACTTTGCTTATTTGTCTTCTGTTTTTCAGAATCTAAGCTTACTTTGTCAAAAATCAGTTTTAAATTGCTCATCAATATTTTAAAGGGGTGTTTGGTTTAAGACTGAAAATGGGTCAAAATGGTTTAAAAAGGGTTTGGGTCAATTAGCCAACTTTGGCAAGCTTATTTGTAGTCATATTAAGTTGTTTTTAAGAATTTGTAAGATGGAATGTTTGTTTTTAAGCTTTTTCTATAAGTTGTGAAAACTGTTGGTCTTAAAACAGTTTGGTTTAACTTATTAGCTTAGGCATTGTTTAGCTGCTTATTGTTGGGTTATTTATACATGTTTAGGTGTTTAAATAAAGTAGTATAAGTATCTAGTTGTATGCTTTTGATTTTATCACTTTTTGTCAAAAATTGCTAAGAGTTGAAAAATGAACAAATTGCTTTTTCAGTTGCTTATTGTGAATTTCAAAATGCTTTTTGATTGTTGATGCTTGTTATTTGAGGTGTAAGATTAATCTGTTTTTAGGTTATACGTTCATAAGGATCTATTTAAGGGCTTATTTTTAAGCTCAAAGGTGGTGTTTTGTGAAGATTGCAAAGTTGTGAAAATTTTTCTAAGTGTTGAATTTTTTTGGAAAACAGCCTTTTTCATCAAGATTTTAAGTGCTTATTTGTGTTTCAAACTCTCTTTTGAGTGTTGATTATTGTAGCTTATTGCATAAGCTTTTCAGTGGTATAAGTCACTAAGCCATAAGGACCTGTTTGCTAGCTTATTTTTAAGCTAGAAAAGTCCTTGTTGACTTTTTGATTGACAGATTTGGCCAAAAGGCTCATTAGCTTATTTAAGCTTATCTGCTTTTTACATTTGCTTATTCTAGGTTAGTATAGCTTATTAGGTTAGTATAAGTCCCCTTAGCCTATTTTATTTTAGTTTAGAGCTTATTTAAGCTTATTTGCATTTAGCTTAAAATTCCTTAAGTATTATAGCTTTTTGAGTATTCTGTCATTCTAAGCTTATTGTGCTTGCTTATTTTGATTTTAAGTGCTTATTAGATGTGGTTGAGTATCTGCCTTTGCTTATTTCTTATTCCATTGTGCTTATTTGCCTTTTATTAGCTAAGCAGTCTTAAGTGTTTAACTAGCAGTACTAACTTAAAAGTTAGTACTGCTGAGTTTTAATAGCTCATTTCTGGCTTATCTAATTGTTCTTATTTGCTAAATTTTATTCCTATTTGCTTTTTAAGGTTGAGTTGAGATATGTGTTTGCTTATCTTGCTTTGCCTTAGCTTATTTAAGTTAGAAAATAGCCTAGCAATCTTAAGTGTTTAGCTAGCAGTACTAACTTACAAGTTAGTACTGCTGAGCTCATAAGCTCATTCTAGGCTTATTGGGTTGCTTATTTTTGTCTTTATTGCTTACTTAGTGTAGCTTATTATCTAATTTAGCTTATTTCTCTATTTGGTTTGCTTATTTGAGCCTAAAAATGCCAACAGTTAGCATTTTAGTGGTTTAGTATAGTTTAGACTTATTCTGTCTTTCTTAGCTTATTTGTGTGCTTATTTGTGATTTATAAAAACAGTGTCTTTTCAAAAAGTGTTTATTTTTCAGTCTTCTAAAAAGTTGTTAAAAAATAGCATTTAAAAAAAAGCATTAGGGAAGGTGGAAATCCCAAGTGAGCAAGGCTCGAACTCGGGACCTCAACACCCTCAATCCAACGCTTTACACTCACCACACTCAACCATTGTGCTACAATAGCTCATCCGGTATAGATTTGCACAATCAAATACTTAGCACCTTTTTGAGCCCTTAAACTTTTAAAAAGCCGTAGCTTGTTTAAGCTTATTACGGGCTTATTTGATAAGCTGGATTAGCCAGCTTATTTTTCTTGCAGTCTTTACATCATTTAGGACTTTTCCTGTTTTTTTTAGAATTTTTCATTCTTATTTGTTATTTTTAATCATTTTTCGAAAGTTAAAATTTTAAAAAGTCATAAAATAATAGAAAAAGTTTTCAGAAAATTACAAAAAATAGGTTTTAGTTTTAGATTAAATACTTTTAGGTTTACAAGCATTAAAATCATTTTACCACTTTTAGATTTTTATTTTGATTTTTAGCTTTTAAAATTAGTTTTATAAAATAGATTTTTATTATAAAAAGTAGTTTAAAATTGTTTTCTTAATTTTTATCATATTTTAGACTTTTTTGAAGTAGAAAATCATTTTTTGGAATTTTTAGGGGTTAATTTGCTATTTTCTAGGATTTTTAATAGATTAAATTAGTTTTTAATTCGTCAAAAAAATATTAAAATATATAATTCTTTTTTAGAAAATTATATTTTATCATTTTAAAAGTTTAGAAACTAAGTTTGCATTTTTAGGAGTTATTTTGTCTTAGTTGATAATTTAGCGCGTTTTTTTTGGATTCCCGTTTTGCGTTTTTAGTTTAATTTAGGTACCCTTAATTGTTTTTAGTTTAAATTGCCTTAATTTTCTCGTAGTTTTAGAAAACCAATATCAATCTTGTCCCATTCAAGCATCAAATGTCAATCCAACTCTCGACTTTCCAATTCACTCCTCGTTGGGGATAAACGACCCGGGAATATCACATACTACTTCCGGTTTCATTGATTTTGTGGATTTTGATCCTTATTATATATTTATATTGACTTATATTTATATATATATAAAGGGTTGAATTTATCGTTAATCACCAAGTCAACCCAAAAGTGTCACATCTTCATGCTGTGAAAGAATTTTTTAGATACCTTAAAAGGTCAACTATAAATTTGGGCCTTTTGGTATCCAAAAGATCCACCTTTTGATTTGGTAGCATACACTAATAGTGATTATGCTAGAGCAAGCTTGGATAGGAAGTCCACAACAGGAGGTTGTCAATCCCTTGGGTGTAGATTGGTTTCATAGCAGTGCAGGAAGCAGATTGTGGTTGCTAATTCCATAACAGAGGCTGAATATGTAGCTGCTTCAAGTTGCTATAGACAAGTGCTTTGGATCCAGAATCAACTACTTGATATGGGTTACAAATATATGCTTACCATGTTCCTTTATTGATTATAACAGTACAATTTGCATAAGTAAAAAATCACGTTTTTTATTAAAAAACAACGCATATTGAGGATTAATAATACACTTTATTAGGGGACTGCAATGAAAAAGAAGTTGATTCATATGGTTAATAATCATACTGACAAGAATGTTGCAGATTTACTTACAAAAGCTTTTGATGTAAGCAGGTTTTAATATTTGATTGCTAGTATTAGAATGCTAAATCCTTAAAATCTTTTGTCTCTTTATGTTTTGTAAATTTTGTATGAATTAATTAATGTTATTCATGTCATTAAATGTTTCTGTGTTAAGTATAATTAGCAAGCTGCTTGTTATTTATTTTTTTACTTATATGTTGAGTTAATACTGTTAGTTATAATTAATGCTGTTAGGTATAATTAATACTGTAATCATTGTACAATTTGCTATGGCTTGTATTTTCTTGGTTTTTGGACTAACATTTTGCAAAAAAAGCAAAGAAAAGTGTTAGATTGATTATGGATAAAGTGTTATTTGTGTAAAAAAATTAAGAGAATTGGCGAGAATAAAATAGAATGAGTGGGGGGGGGGGGGGTGGGCGGGGCATGTGTGAAATAAAAACAGCAGATGATTTGGTGAGTAAATAAATTGAGAGCAAAATTGGTGAGTTGTACAAACAGGAAAGAGAGCTGTTTGAAATAAAAACGATATTAAAGTGATTGTGAGTAAAAGAATTAAGAGAAATGGTGAGTTGAAAAACAGAAAGAGAGTTGAATATATTAAAAACAGACAAAGTGTCTGAAATGAAATTAGAGTTAATGTTGGTGACTCAAAGTTAAAGCTGCTAGGCATAAACTTAATGCTGCTAGGCATAAGTTAATACCGCTGGCATAACTTAATGCTGTTAGGCATAAGTTAATGCTGCTAGGCATAACTTACTACTGCTGTTGAACGTTAATGCTGTTGAGGGTATTTTCATAAATACTTCGATTAAGGGTTCAATCACTCATTTAATCGATTTCATTCAATCATATACTCCTTTATCACAACCCTACTTAATTTCACCATTTCATCATCAAATCCCAACACAATGGACGACCACTACAGTTTGCTGATACTCTCAATTTGGTCGCGTTTTTGTCTTAACACGCTGAAAGTGAAGGGATTGAGAAGATAGTGGATTTTTCTAATGCAAATCCTATAAGATATGCACTAACGATCAATCCTACAATCTATACTTCGTGTATTAAACAGTTCTGGGCTACTGTCAAGGCGAAAACTGTCAATGGGGAAGTACAGTTACAAGACCTAGTGGATGGAAAGATGATCATCATTACTAAGTCGATTGTGAGAAGAGATCTCCAACTAGAAGATGCTAAAGGTATTGATTGTCTACCCAATGCTACTATTTTTGAACAGCTTACACTTATGGGGTATGAGAAAGTTTCACAAAAACATATTTTCTATAAGGCATTCTTTTCCCCTTAATGGAAATTCCTTATTCATACTGTTTTACAATGTCTAAGTGCTAAGACTACTGCATGGAATGAGTTTAGTAGCACTATGGCATCTGCAATCATCTGTTTTAGCTACAAAAACCAGAAGTGTAACTTGTCAAAGTACATTTATGTGAAACGTAATGGTGAGAACTTGGAGAATGGGTCTGGTAAATTCCTGATGTATCCAAGTTTTGTACATAGTGTTTTTGGTGAAACAAACTAGAAGGAATGTCAAATCATAAAAGGATCTCATGTTCACCTCTACACTAAGAAAGGTTTTTTGGAAACATGAGAAGGGTAAGAAAAGGCTTTTCTGGAAGAGAAACACCCTTATTTCAAACAATTGTGGTACAACATCAAGAAGAAATAGGTGAAGGTTCAGCAAATCTCTTTGATCCCTATCACACACCCACTATTATTCAACCCATCAAAATCTCAACCTCACAAAAGAACAAAAACTAGGAGGCCTAAGAGAATGACACTAAGATACCTCTTGTCTAGTGGTCTACAAATAATGGTAGCAGATGAGGCTGTCAATGAGGAGATGGATGACAATTTGGAAAGGGCTGCCGCTATTGCTACTAGCTTAGATGCAAAGCAGGATAAGGGTAACATCAATAAGACCCAATCCAAGCCAACACCTAATGAACTAAGTTCCCTAGGAACTAGTTCAGGTGGTGGTCCTAGGCGCCAATAAACCATAGGGGATACAATTGCTCAGACTAGGTTGCGAACTGTATCTAAGCTTCCTCTTGATCCACTGCTCGCAAGAGGTAACACACTTCGAAGTGGTGAGGATAGATTGAAACTTGAGGAATTGATGGAATTTTGTACCAAATTGCAACAAAGAGTTCTTGACCTGGAGAACACAAAGACTGCTCAAGCTCAGGAGATTACAAGTTTAAAACTAAGAGTCAAGAAGTTAGAGAAGAAAGGAGGATCAAGAAATCACAAGCTCAAAATATTATACAAGGTTGGTAGATCTACAAGAATGGTTTCCTCTGATGATGCTAGTTTGGGTGATTAGGAGGATGCATCCAAACAGGGGAGGAAAATTGATGACATTAATAAAGATGCAGAGATTACATTGATCGATGAAACTCAGGGGAGGTATGGTGATGATCTAATGTTTGATACAGGTGTTCTTGATGATGAAGAAGTGTTTGCAGGATAGGATATGGATGAAAAAGAGATTAATGTGGCTGAAAAGGAAGTTAGTACTGCTGATCCAGTTACTACTGCTGGTGAAGTAGTTACTACTGCTAGTCCAACTGAAACTACAACTGCTGATGATTTGACTCTTGCTCAGACTTTAATAGAGATCAGAAATGCAAAATCTAAAGTCAAAGGGGTTGTGCTAGGAGAGCAGAGTGAATCTACAACTAGAACAAGACCTCAACAACTACCATCAAAGGATAAAGGTAAAGGTATCATGGAAGATCCTGAGAAACCAACAAAGAAAAAAGATCAAATTAGGCATGATGAGGAAGTTGCTCAAAGACTTCAAGCTCAAATGCAAGCTGAATTAGAGGAAGAAGATGGGCTTGTAAGACAAAGAGAAGAAGAAGCCACATTGTTTCATGGGATCAATGTGAAAGCAATGATAAGATGCTGATTTTATAATGGCTCAACAAATGCAAGCAGAAGAACAAGAGAAGTTGAGTATTGAAGAGAAGTCCAAGTTGTTTGTACAACTCTTAGAAGCAAGAAAGAAGCACTTTGCAGCAATAAGATCAAAAGAAAAGAGGAACAAACCACCAACTAAAGCTCAAAAGAGAAATACAATGTCTACTTGTCTGAAAAACATGGCTGGATACAAGCAAAATCAATTGAAGAACAAAAGCTTTAATGATATTCAGAAGTTATTTGACAAAGCTATGAAAAGGGTAAACACATTTGTAGATATGGATACAGAATTGGTGGAAGATAGTGAAGTAAGAGCCGAAGCAGAGATAGCACAAGAGAACAGTTCAAAGAGAGCAGGCACTGAGCTGGAACAAGAAAGTATTAAAAAGCAAAAGGTGGATGAGGATAAAGAAACAGTAGAGCTTCAAAGACTAATATAAGTTGTTCCTGATAAAGAGGAAGTAGCAATTAATGCTATTCCTTTGGCAACTAAGCCTTTAAGCATTGTTGAATACAAGATCCTTAAAGAAGGGAAGAAGACCTATTACCAGATAATCAAGGCTAATGGAAGTTCAAAGATGTACTTAGTCTTCAGTCATATGCTCAAAAGCTTTGACAGGGAAGATTTGGAAACCCTGTAGAAGTTGGTAAAATCTAAACATGGATTAACAAGGCCAAAGGAAGGCTATGAGAGAGTGCTATGAGGTGATCTAAAGATAATGTTTGATCCATATGTTGAAGAACAAGTATAGAGGAATCAACAGGATTGCAGAGTGTTGGATTGGAAAATATATGACTCATGTGGAGTTCATTCTTTAAGGATGCAACATATGCACATTCATATGCTGCTAGAAAAGAGATATCCCCTTACACCTGCTCTATTACTTGGATTGTTAAACAAGAAGCTTTCATGTGATCATTTCAGTGAAATGGTATATCAGCTTCTTAAACTTCTCACAAAACAGTTCAAGAATCAATGAAGTGTTTGGAAGCATCCTCCTGGTGATTAATGAAGCTGTCAATGAAGAAACTTGATATTTTAAAGGAGAATATCAAGTTTAGCGGAGGATTATTAGGATTAAAAGACTTCATGATGAACTTGAAGTTAATGCTGCTGGTGTATAAGTTACTACTGCTCGTGCTAAGTTAATGCTGCTAGTACAAAAGTTACAACTGCTTAAAGATTAAGACTGCTGAAAGAGTTTCTACTGTCAAATGAGGAATGGATATAAGACAATAGCCAGAAAGGATTATAAGATTGATTTGAGATTAAGATTACTTATGTGATAAGTATGAGTTATTTATAGAATAGATCATAGTGAATATTTTAAGTTTTAGGAATATATTGTAAATCGACTAGGACTCCTTCGTGTATAAAAGGAGGTCCTAGGGCATAGAGTTTGCTATCTAGAAATATTTTGTTTTGATATCGTTATAGCTTCAAGGTTTTGTAACCCTAATACTAGTTAGAGTATTCGTATTAATATATTGAAGCTTTGTTTGTTAATCTGTGTGTTCATTAGAATTACTGTTCTATTGCATATTCTTCTTATTGATCAAAGATTAGATTCCGCATAGTCTTTGATATATTTTACAAAGTTTCTACCATAGTTGTGTAGGATTTACCTTGCATAACTAAACCTTACACAAGCTAAGGAATTCAAGATCTATTCAAGTGGGATTAACAATAGTTATCTTCTTGCCATCTACTAGGGCATGCAACTATACTTCCCCATTGATAGTTTTGACCACGCCAGTAGACCATAATTGTTCAATGCAAGAGATATATATAGTAGGATTAACCGTTAATGCGTATCTTATAGGTTGTGCATTCAAAAAATCTACAATTTGTTCAAACCCATCACTTTCTGTGGGTTTAGACAAAAATGCGACCATGTTATGAGTATCTGCAAACTTTAGGGTCGTCATTTGTGTTGGGTTTTAATGATGGATGATAAAATTGAGTTAGGGTTTGTGATTAGAGAGTTTACAAAAGTATGAAATCGATTAAATGACTAATTGAAACCCTAAATCAAAGTATTTAAGAAAATACCCTCAACAACATTAACTTTCACCTAACAGTAGTAAGTTATGCCTAGCAACATTAACTTAGAACCAACATAAGTAAGTTTTGTGTAGGATTTATCTTGCATAACTAAACCTTACACAAGCTAAGGAATTCAAGATCCATTCAAGTGGGATCAACACAATCTAACACTTTTCTTTGCTTATCCTGCAAAATGTTAGTCCAAAAACCAAGAAAACACAAGCCATAGTAATTTTCACAATTATCATAGTATTAATTATACTTAGCAGTATTAAGTATAACTAATAGTAGAAACTTAGCAGTATTAAATATAACTAGTAGTACTAATTGTACTTAACAGCAGAAACTTTTAATGACATGAATAGCAGTACTAATTCATACAAAACTCTACAAAAACATAAAGAGATAAAAGACTTTAAGGATATAGCATTCCAATACTAGCAATCAAATATTGAAATCTACTTACATCAAAAGCTTTTGTAAGCAAATCTACAACATTCTTGTCAGTATGGATTTTGATCATTTGAATCAGTTTCTTTTCATTGTAATCTCTAATAAAATGATGTCTGGTCTCTATATGCTTTGTTTTTTAATGAAAAAAAGGATTTTAAATTATGCAAATAGTACTGTTATTGTCAATAAAGATCTTGGTATACATAAAATTGTACCCATAATTAAGTAATTGATTCTGAATCCAAAGCACTTGTCCACAGCAACTTGAAGTAGCCACATACTCAGCTTGTTTGGAATTTTTGCAACCACTGTCAGTTTCTTGCACTGCCCATGATATTAATCTACATTCCAAGGAATTGATAACCTCCTATTTTTAACTTTCCTATTCTAAGCTTGCTCCAGCATAATCACTATCAGTGTATGCTACTAAATCAAAAGGTGAATTTTTTTGATACCAAAGGCCCAATTTGGTGACCCTGTAAGTACCTAAAAATCCATTTTTTTTTTTTTTTTTTTTTTTTTTTTTTTTTTTTTTTTTTTTTTTTTTTTTTTTTTTTTTTTTTTTTTGTTTTTTTTTTTTTTTTTTTTTTTTTTATTTTTTAAAGCATGAAGATGGAAAACCGTTAGATTGACTTGGTATCTCACACATACACACACTGCAAACATGAGTCCAGAGTTTCTGTGAAGAAGTAAGATACATCAATGAACCAATCATTGACCTATACATATGAACATCCACATTCTTCACCCTCTCATCCATGAGCAAGGCTTTGAGTTTCCATTGTGTACCTTGTTGTCTTGACTTCTGTAAACCCATATTATCTTTAAAATTTACAGCAACAAAATTTATCTTGACTAATAAATATGCCATCCTTCATCTGATTCACACTGTAATCCCAAAAGAATATAAGTTCTCGCCATAGACTCATCTGAAATTTCACTACGCCATCAACTTCCTAAATGCAATGCATAGCTAACTTCTCAAATGCATTACATAGCTCTTTCTTTGTTGAACCAAAGATGATATCATCCACATAAACTTGGACCAGCAAAATATCACCTTTGTGCATTTTGATAAATAAGGTCTTGTCAATTTTCCCTCTTTGAAACCCATTGTCTAACAGATATGTTTACAAGGGTTCATACCAAGCTCTAGCAGCTTGATATAGTCCATACAGTGCTTTTTCAATCTTATATACTCTATCAAGAAAGTCTGGATCTTCAAATCCTAGTGGTTGACATACATACACCTCTTCTTCAATCTTCCCATAGACAAAAGCACTTTTTACATCCATTTGATACACTACAAAATCTTTAAATGAAACATAAGCTAAAAATAGCCTAATTGCTTCAATTCTTGCAACAGGGGCAAAGACTTCATCATAGTCAATCCCTTATTCTTGTGTATACCCTTGAGCAACCAGTCTTGCTTTATTTCTTATCATAATTCCCTTTTCATCCTTTTTATTCCTGAAAACCCATTCAGAGCCTATAGCCCTTTTTTCCATTTGGTAAATCCACTAAAGTCCAAACTTCTTGTAACTTGAATTATAGAAGCTCTTCCTGCATAGCCTCTATCCAGCTTGGATCCTTCAATGCATGAATTACCTTTTTAGGTTCTTCCTGTGATAAATAGCAAGCAAACAAACAGTTTCGAAGGTCTTTATGGTTTGTTCTTTGTTGAATAGTACTAACAAACCCATTTTCCTCCAAATTCTTTGACATCTTTCTTGTTTTTGTAGTTGATTGCAAATCTCTAATCACTTGATTAAGAGGATGATCTTTATGAATTCTTGTAGTTGGAATAGGACTGACTTGGATTGTTGTATCCAAATTGTTTATGTCAGCCACTGCACCATCATCTTCATCATCTCTTGAGAAGTCAAATATGCTATAATCTTCCAAAGCAGGCATATTTGGATCAAATGGAAGTTCAATGCTTGTTTTTCCACCAACATCATTAACCTTATTTGTGCCAGCAGCATTAACATTGTTAGTGCTGTTAACATTATCTTCCTTCTCTTGATCATTACATTCACTTTCTTTTCTTGGATCTTCATCAACCTTCTTTCCATCATCACTTGAAGGTTTGGATCCATCATCATGAGAACTCTTTGGATCTTGAGAATATGGTGGATCAACAGTCCATAATGGTAGCAAAATGTAATCCTTGATAGGTTCTATCTCCTTTCTAGCTTGACCTGCATTATCACTTTCTTTTGTACCTACAAAACCATTAGACTGCGTACCTGCAACAATTGGCTCGTAATTCATTGTTCTTGTTAGTGCATCAATATTAAATAGCCAATCTAGTCCACTACCTAAAGCATTAGGTATACTCTTACTAAACCTAATATGCAAGTTTTCTTCCACTATCCTTGTTCTACTATTGAATACTCTAAAGACTTTACTATTCAAAGAGTATCCAATAAAGAAACCTTCATCAGCCTTACCATCAAATTTACCTAAGTGATCTATGGTATTGAGAATGGTAACAAGACACCCAAATGGTCTCATAAAACTTAAAGTTGGTGTTCTACCATGAAAAAGTTCATATGAGGTCTTGTTATGAGGCTTAACTACTAACACTCTATTTTGCACATAGCAAGTAGTATTAACTACTTCTGCCCAAAAAGTAGTTGGCAACTTAGAATCAGCTAGCATAGTCCTAGCAGCCTCAATTAGTTTCCTATTCCTCCTTTTAGCAACTCCATTTTGTTGAGGAGTTCTACCTGCACTAAATTATCTCAAAATACCTTTCATTTCACAAAATTGATTCATTTCTCTGTTTTTGAACTCAGTTCCATTATCACATCTAATCACCTTAACCTTGTGATCTACTAGATTTTCTATCCCAGTTATAAAGGACTTAAGAATGCCACTAGTCTCATCCTTAGTAGCTAGAAAGAAAACCCATGTAAACCTACTATAATCATCTATGACAACTAGGCAATACATTTTCTTCATAAGGCTTTTTACAAATGTTGGACCAAATAAGTCCATATGTAACAAATGTAAAGGAAGGCTGGTTGAGTTCTCTGTTTTGGACTTACAAGAGGCTCCGTGCTGCTTTCCCTTTTGACAAGCAACACAGGTTTGATCATTTTCAAAAAGTTTAGAAGGTAAACCTCTTACAAGATTTCCCTTAACCAATTTATTCATGGTTTTAAAATTTAAGTGACCTAGCCTTCTATGCCAAAGTTTAGATTCATCAGATGTGGCTTTTGCAAAAAGGCAAGTTAAACCTCCTTTAGGAACTATGTTCTTTAAATCAACACTATACATATTGTTCTTTCTAGGAACTCTAAGTAAAACTTGACTTTCATCAATTAACTTAAAGTTTAGAGATAAAACAATACATTTAGTGTCATTAAAAAGAATACTATTCTTTTTATCACACATTTGTGAGACACTAAAGAGATTAAATTTTAACACTCTTACAAAATACACATTTTTAAAATCTAGATTACTAGTTTTAATGGTACCTTTTCCTATGATTTTTTCTCCTTTGGGGTTCCCTCCAAAAGCAACATATCCTCCATCTATCTCTTCATAGTTGGTAAGATAGGACATGCTCCCTGTCATGTGCCTTGAGCATCCACTATCAATCACTCCTTTATCCTGTAAATCCATTTGTCGATTTCCTTGCACATTAGATAGGAAAATCAGTTTCTTTTAGGGATCCAAGCCATCACTAACTTGGATCTGCCTTGTGCATCAATATAATCAAACTCTTTTAGGATGATTGATTCACTGTTGTGTTTAGAAACATGGTCTAAAACTTTATGCTTTAGTTTCCAAACCCAACAAGCTAAGGCCTTAACAACATCAAGATTATTTTCCTTAACAGCATTAACTACTGCTTTTGGCCTAGCAGTATTAATTTTTTATCCCTAACAGTATTAACCCTTTGATTAATAGTTGAATGTGCTATTTTAGAAAGATATGACATTGGTCTAGCAGCATTCACTGTTGTTTTTGAGTGAGCAGTGTTGATGTGTCTAGCAGTATTAACCAATACTACTGTTTTTGAAATATTTTGTCTAACAGTATTAATTGATACTAAACCAGACTTCATTAGTACTGCTCTTGGAACTAAGTTCTTTTTAGCACATGGGTGATTCTTTTTAGCAAAGTTTTGATGATTTACCCTTTGAGCATTGTTCCAAACAAGTTTTACCATCCTTTGATTTTGAAACTGTTTTTGATGGTAGTTGCAATCAACCTGTAAATGATCCAAGCTTCCACACACATAACATGCCTTATTAAACATCTCAAAATTGCTTCCTAGTTTTTAAGACATCATATTGTTCCAATTTCTTTGATTGCCTTATGAACTGTGAGTGTTTTGCCTATGTTGCTTAACTTGTTTAACAGTTTTCCAAGCATTTTTTTCTTGTTGTTTAGATTTAACAAACTCTTTCTTAACAATACTAGGCCTAACTGTTTTCTTTTCAATTTTAGGCTGAGACACATCCTCTTCCTCATCATCTAACACCCATTCTTCAATACTTGGGGCATCATCATACTTCCTAACTACCTTAGGCTCTTCTTTACTAGACATAGCTTTACTGTTCTCAACTACAGGCTTATTAACAAACTCATCTAAACCAGTTAAAGACAAGTCAAGTGTTGGAGGCATGAAATTTCCTGTGTAGGGAGGTGGAACTGCATTATAATTTTCATAGCCTAAATCTTTCTTGCAATTTTCAACTATCTTACACTCTATGAGCTTGTTTAAACTTTTAGATTCATGTTTAAAATTTATCTACATTAAATTGAATGCTATCTTTTTCTTTTTGATTTTCAAGTTTCTTCCTAAGCTCTCTAATAGTTATTTCTCCTACTTGAATATCCCATTTTCAAGCCATTAATGTTTTCTACATAAACATACTCATTCTTTTTATAAAATTCAAGTTTTTCTTCCACTGCTTTAAACCTGTTTTATAACCTAAAACCAATTAAACTAGATTTCTCTATACTATCTTAATAGTTGCTCATTTTGAGATTTAAGTATTTCAACAGTTTCATACAAGATTTTGAACAATGTAGAATCATTGGAGCATCTGAGTCAGAACTTGAAGGATGTGTAAGCAATGTGTGAATATTTAGGCCCTTCCTCTGCCTGATCACTCCAGCATATCCACCAAGGCCATCACATGACACCAAAGCTGTGGAAGTAGATGTTTCCATAGGCACACTCCTTCTTGAGCTTTCCTTGTTCTTGTTGTCTTGATTTCTTGGAGCTTGCACTCCCTAGCAAAATGTCCCCTCTTGTGGCAGTTGTTGCATTCCCCTTTGCACTTATCAAACAATAGGTCTCATTGCCATTATAGTAAAGCTTCCTTCTTGTATTCTCAAAAACCTTCTTGCCCTCTAGTCAACTATGGCCATTTGTTCATCTCAAATCCATCTATTCTATGTCATCAGGTGGATTTGTTGGCAGTCTCATGTGCAAGTTGAGGACTATTTTGGTTGAAGTAGCAAAGTATGAACAATAAACAACATCAACTCAAGGTTATCATATATGTAGAGTAAACAATATTAACTTGAGTGCTAGTAGTAGTAAAATTCATGGAGCAGCATTAACTTTTCATTAGAGCGCTAGTGTTGTTATTTGAAGAGGACAAAGCCAATGTTCTGTGTACTTGATCTTGAGCTAGACTCCCTTTGACTTCTAGTTTCATTGCCTGAGTTTGTTATAGATATTTCATCCATGCTCATTGTTTCTAACTCATCTTTATTCCTCACACTACAGACATGTGTTCCACTCAGGTGACAAACTTCTTAATAACTTTTGATTAACATCTTCTTGTGAAAGCTTTTCATCTAAAAGCTCCAACTGACTCGCAAGCTTTTGAAGCCTATCAAATGTTTGATCAAGCATCTCTGAGCTTGGAGCAGTGAAGTTTTCATATTGCTGCTTTAAGAGATTTCTTTGAGTCTTCTTAGTAGCTGCATTCCTACCAAATCTCTTTTCTACAGCTTCCAGCAACATCTTAGCATCCTTTATAGAGTTAAACTTTAACTGATGTTCATTAGGAATGCCTATCATTTAAGTACTTCTAGCCTTCACTTCTAATCTTCTCCGAGCCTTATCTTCAGTAGATGTAATAGGCATCATTTTTTCAACACCTTCCACAACTGTTGTTTTTGGCAAGGTTGCACCATTCTCTATGACTTCCCACAGTGTATAGTCTATCATCTGGATGTATTGTTCAATCCTCATCTTTCATAACTCAAACTCACCCTGTGTAAGCATGGGAACTTTAGATGCAGCCACCATGTGTGCAGAATCTTGATCCATATCTTCTAACAAAGTTTCTCAAAGCAACAAGCTCTGATACCACTTCAATAGATTGAATTCCTTAAGCTTGTATAAGGATTAGTTATATTAGATAAATCTAACATAACTATAGTAGAAACTTTGTTTGAATGTATTAAAGATTATGCATAATCTAATCTTCAATATTAAGAAGAACTATCAAAACAATAATTATATGAACGTATAATTCAACAAACAAAAGCTCTAATATTATTAATAATACAAATACTCTCAAAGTATTAGGGTTACAAAGACCTTGAAGCTATGATAATTCTATGAATGACTCGTATCAAACTCTATGTCCTAGAACCTCCTTTTATACACCAAGGAGTCCTAAACGGCTTACAATACTTTCCTAAGAATATCAAATCTTTTAAACAAATAAGTTATACATATTTTTTACACAAATAACTCATATAAACTTCTTCACTAGCAGCATTAACTCTTTCAGCAGCATTAACTTTGTACTAACAGTAGTAACTTTTGTACTAGCAGTAGTAACTACTTAGCAGTTTTTCTTCTAAGTCTCTGAGCAGCACTAATATGCACTAGCAGTAGTAACTTTACACTAGCAGTACTAACTGTGTACTAGCAGTAGTAAACACTTAGCATTTTTCTTCGAAGTTCTTGAGCAGTACTAACACAACTGAGCAACATTAACTCTGATATGAGCAACAGTAATACTAGCAGCATTAAGAAGGCTTTTAATCCCAACATTAACGGCTCTTTATATACTAGTAGTCCACTTATCCAAATCTTTACCCAAGGAATCAGAACGTCACTTGTTGATCCTAGGTCACCTACTAGTCCAACTTGTTCACTAAACCATGAATAAAGACAACACGTTACTTGTGATCCTATTGCTCTAGATATATAAATCGCAATATGGAGAGCTATCCTGGTATCTAGTCCACTTGGTCCGCTTTCTAGACCTAGTTGAATGATAGGTCGCATACTTAAGCACATAAACGAGTATAAATTGATAAACGTAAGACAACACACAGTTTACAAGAAACAATCAGAATAAATATAAACCAAACATTAAATTATCATACACATGGCTAATACCTAAAGGTATTAGCCAATAGCCATTGTAAAGAATACAAATATGATAAACGAATGATTAAGGTAACCTAACCAAGTTAATGAATGATACCAACAATCGAACGTATATTAAGAGTATAAGAATTTACAAGAGTTTCCTATGGATTGAAGGGCGTTGCAAGACCTTCGTTGCTCCTCTTTTCTTCTAAAAATAGAATCTGGTGGTTACTGCCTTTCTCTTAGTCTTCGGTATAAAAATTGCACACTAAATTCGTATTTAGGTCTCGGTATTTACAGCCTCTGGAATTTGGTCGAGACGCCGTATTGAAGAAGTTCAATACGACGTATTGGAGTTTTCTTAGAGTGGGGACCACAATAAATATCTTCCAGAATCTTTCATGAACCATCAGTGGATAGGGCGTATGAGTCTTCATGTATACGACGTATTGGTCTTTATATGTTCGTGGTTTCTTTGTGAAGTTCAGGCGTAGATACGCCATATCTTCCTTGATGGATACGGCGTATTGGTTGTCAGATGAGCAGATTCTTGATTTCTTCATTTAAGCTTCATAATGCGTGCCTTTTAGTTAAACTTCATCAATTGCTCCATATTTACAGCAGATAACTAATATAAGCAATTAAGTACCAATTCATGCATAAATTAATATAGAATGAGCAATTTAGATAGGATAAATAATGCTATAAAATAGACGTTATTTGATGTCATCAGTCCCTAAGGTTAGTTTGGTCTATTATCCTTTCTCGCCTTCCACATGTCTTCCAAAGGAAAATGGTTTTAAAGGACTATGCATGTAATCACAGTGTTAATTAATGAAAGTTACATAGAGCCTAGTGGATGTCAGTCATCGAGCCATCATATATTTGATATCAAATTATTGGATTCACCGTGTCACCACTAATTTAAGTTAGTTTTTGCTATTTAAGTGTGTTAATAATAAGAAACACTAACTAGAGATGATCCGAAGGTCAGGGAGGATTAAACAAGTAAGATGCCATATTAGATTAATAGAGAGAAAAGGGAAGATGTATGTATGTTTGGAAGAGAGAAAACACACACACACACACACACACACATACACACACACACACTTCTTATGAGAAAATACAATAATGAATCCTCACCTCTCCTTGGAAGTAAGGAGGGGGTTATATATGCCTAACTATCCTATATTGTCATTTCTAGTCCTTGTGTATATAGTAAATAGTTAACTAATGTAATTCTGTATAAGTCGACATATTTTAAGGCTAACAATCTTCCCCCAATATGTGGACATACGAAATTACTTACAATGTTCATATCAAGTACAAATACAACACAAATAAAGTCTTTCAAAGTGCTTCCAAAGCTGAAGATGTCTTATGAGTTTTCCTCGTCTTGAAACTTGTACTCCAGCTTGGATCTTCAGTGTATTTACTTGTACTGGAACCATTGTAGTATGCATGAGTTGGATTAACTTCCCCCCAATCCATGCATCATGTCTTGAAAAGCTTTCTTCATAGACTCCTTTTTGGCGAAGCATCTGAATCAGCTTCCCCCCAAACCAACATCCCTATCTTGAGCAGATTCGAAAACATTGATGTAGCTTGAACAATCTTCTATTGTCATTGAAGTGCACAGTGGAATTTTGTAGAAGAAAAACCACACCAAATACTACTACTTCTTGTCATTAGGGCTTGGTGAATATCTGTTCGGGGGTACATGCGGGAAATCAGCAACAATTCTTCTCACGTATGCAGTATACTTCACAAACCATACTAAGTAAAGTAGTATACACTACTTCCCCCTAGAAGTTGACATGGTAACCAAAGTACACATTTCCCCCATGATGGTTTTGAACTCTCGGAAGCATCATTGTTGTGTACGCACATATACACGAGAAGTTCGTGTCTTAAGCATAAATCTTGAGATCCAAACGAACCATTACCCTATTGACTTCACAAACCGTAGTAGGGGATGAAGCAAGAATGAAGAAAACTTGGTATAATCAAGATCTTGTATATGAACGTAGTTGAGGAACTTTGAAAATTTTGCTTAGACTGTGAAGTACCATTGTCTTGGAATAGCACAATAATATCCCGTAAGAATTGTTGATTACATCTCAACCTTTAAACTCTCTGGCTAACTTACCAACCTCGTATTCTGTCGGCTATTGTTGTGACTACATGTTGAAGTAAATCCGATATAACAAACTTGAAAATGAAGTAAAATCCCCCAAATTTGTTACTTAAGCTTGCACTGTTGTTGATTGAAGAATGGTGCAAGATTAAATCTATAAGTACTCTATACCCAAGTCCTAAAAGTATGAGAAGTACATCACCTCTTAAAATTATCCACATCGACATCTGCGTGTGACACTGAGTACTACAACGTAACTCTTTTAAGTGATAGTTATCCAGGTCTTCAACCAACCACCTCGACTACTGGAAACTAGATAATCCAAGTCTCAATCATAGCTGTATATGTTCAAGCAAGTCATCAATCGATAGATTGGGTTTAAAGAAAAGGGGTAGAAAATAGAAGGAAGTCTCGATGATGAAATAAGTAGACGCCTTCGTGAAACCCAACTTCAATCTCAAATAAGGGATACCAAATCAACTCCGTGATTACTTGTCATTATAATCCGAATATGTAGCCATTTTGTCGTTTAAGTGAATCTTTAATGATCGTCTTAGGATTAAGTGTTGTGTTTGCTTTGGTGTTCTTGTTTTGATTATTAGAATCCCAAATTCAGTCATATGCCCAAAGTCGGTTACATGCCCACCTGATGCGCGGATCGACTTTCGCGGTAAGTTTGAATTTTTTTCTTCGAGAAATTAGGTTTTCAAAACGAGGGTTTTTAGTTTGACAAACCGCTATGAGATGACAAACCGCTGCTATAAAAATTTTACCAAACCGCTGCCATCATAAGAAAACCGCTGCCTCTTATCAAACCGCTGGCAAGATGAAACTGACAAACCGCTGCCTAAACCAAACCGCTGCGATACCAAACCGCTGCGTTGCTAAATCGTTGCGTAAGACAAACCAGTAAACTGCTGTCTTAAGAAATCAACAAACCGCTGCGGACTTTTAAATTTGGCGGAGTTTCGTTTAGATAGGCCTTGCAAATAGTATAAACCGCTGGACCTGTTAGTAAACCGCTACGGCAGTGGTTTGATCAAACCGCTACCAAAGAAAATATGCAAACCGCTGGCTAACACTAACAAACCGCTGCCTAAACTTACCCAAACCGATGCGTGTCACTTTCTTTGTGAGGACCACTTCTCAAACCCCTGCCAGTAATTTCATTTTGTTTTCTTTCTAGAATACGACTAACAAACAAAAGATAGTACTTGTTTGTGTCAAACCATCTACAAACCGCTACCAAGAACTCCTTGATGAAATAATCTTAACACAAATCAAATAAGCTTAATAGAGATTCTTTAGAATAAGCTACTAATAAGCCGTAAAGTAATGAAAGTACAACTAGATGATTCAAACAAACATCAAATGAGCTTCAAATAAGCTTATTGTGTACGGTTGAACAAAATAAGCCACAAACTCAAAAAGCTTTAAATAAGCTTTCAAAAAGAGTTTGGTTGATGTTTAGGACATTGAAACCATGTAACAACAAGCTAGAAACATTGAGAAGAGAGAAAGTTGCAAGCTTGTGTACCAATTAAGCAAAAACCAAATAAGCCATGGGCTTATAGCTTATTAATAAGCTTCGAACACCATAAAATAAGCAAACAACAAACACGAATTCCCCTAGGCTCTAGTACCAATTGTTAATAATAAGAAACACTAACTAGAGATAATCTGGAGGTTAGGGAGAATTAAACAAGTAAGATGCCATATTAGATTAATAGAGAGAAAAAGGAAGATGTGTGTATGCTTGGAAGAGAGAAAACACACACACTTCTTATGAGAAAATACAATAATGAATCCTCACCCCTCCTTGGAAGTAAGGAGGGGGTTATATACGCCTAACTATCCTATATTGTCGTTTCTAGTCCTTGCGTATATAGTAAATAGTTAACTAATGTAATTCCGTATAAGTCGACATATTTTAAGGCTAACAAAGTGTTCTTACCCAACGTCATTTTAAGTGTTCTTACCCTTCAAACTAAATACTCCACGGTCAACAACAATAAAAAACAATGGCCAACTTCCCACGTCTACAGAAACTTGCAGCTGCAGAAACTCCAACAATTTGACTGATGCAATTCCGGTCTATATTCAGAGGGAGATCAACGCAGATCTCCAATTTGCAGTTGGATTAATCCAACTGTGGGATGTGTTGTATATAAGGGTTAATGAAATGAGAATGTTGTTATCCGAGCTGAATGTGTTTGGTGTTCCATTAGCAGTCCAATGTGCTGAGTATCCTAAGAAGTTGTCCCAAACAAAAGTGCTTAGGATGTTAGAGCTAAGGAAGGCGATAGGGGATGTGCACATGCAAGTGCATAAAAAGATAGATTTTCTTACAGTCTTGAGGTTCTATTGATCAGCTTGTGGATAATTGGATTATTTTGTTTATTTATGTTTTTTATGTAGATAGGGATGATGATTAGGTTGACTAAGTATCTTTTTAGGTAGATGGTGATGATGGTTGAGTTTGGTTCATGTCCCAAATTCTATTTTGGTAGTGTACAACTATACATAGTTAACCCATAAATGAATATATGTTAGTGTTTATGTATTTTGTTTGTGTTTTGATTTCACAATGATGTTGACACTTGTTTGGGTGTCTGGTCGATTCATTCCCACAAGTATCTAAAATACCCTGTTTGACCATTGCAAGTCAAATTATTTGAATATGCATGATCACAATGCATAAGCTTGTTAAAAGTCGCCTAACTTATAGGCTTTTCATAACCATCCGAAAGTTATAACTTAACTATTACATCATAAAACTTAGCAAAATATCAACTACCAAATACCAATGACACCAATGGGTCTTTATCAGCCTTTCTTTGGCTTTTCATCCTTGACCATCTCTTTTTGGGTGACTCGAATCCTCTTGCTTGGTCTTTTTTCTTCAACCTGTTTATCATCCAAACATTCTTTAGCAACCTCTTCATGAACAAGTGGGTAAAAAACAACCTCTCTAGCAACCTCGTGTTGAACATTATTTTGAACAACCATAACCTGAATTGATTGATCTAACCCAACAAAGAAGTCTTCAGTTTCATGTAAAGGATCATCTTGCCAATCAACTTCAGTACCTGGTGAATCCTTCTCAGGCCAATCCCAACCAAAATGCTCACATGACTTTCCACTTATACTAGCATCATCATCCGTGTCATACATAAAACCATAAAAGTCATCTGGACTATCTTTTTCCTGGCTTAGCTTCTCTAAGACGTTATCCAGTGTCGAATTAAACTCTTCAATAGCATATTCTTCACTATCTTTTTCTTGGCTAAGCTTATCTCTTAGTTTGTTAGTGCTAGACTCTAACTCACGTTAATTTCTCCCAATACCTTTATTTCATCATCACGTTCAACCATCGATTTAAACTGTTCAATAGCCTCTTCTTGACTAACTTTTTCCTGGCTAAGCTTTTTTATCAGTTTGTGAGTGCCAGACTGTAACTCAAGGTTAATTTTCCCAATACCTTGATTTCATCATCACGTTCAACCATTTTAAAAACTTATAGATGATAATGAACTATAACTTTTGATATCTAAATGAAATGGATAGGGTGATTTGTTTTGGTGATACTTGCAAGGTTTACTTATAGAGGCGGGAAAATTTACCCGGCAAACTAAAAAGGACGAAACTTGTAGTTAAGATTATCAAATTTGTTGAAATCTTGAATAAATGTGAAACTTTCTATCTGTTGAGGTACCAACCGTGGAATTGATTGTTGAATGTATGTGAGGGATCAAGCATGTTATGTTATCATAAACCAAACACCCCCATATTAGATTTACCAATTTTTCCATCCAATTCAATTGTTATTTCAGGGGCATTTTCGTACATTTGGTGAAGTATAACCACAGGACTACAGATGAAAACAAAAATATAAGTTCAGGGACTACAGATGCAATAAATAAAACTAACATATTGAAGGTACAAGTTTCTATTGGGCGCGATTGCAGGATACAATTCTTTGACATAAACACTGACACTCAAAAATTAAACAAAAACCATTGCTTGTTCGTGTAACACACACAAACATAAACCTTAATTCTAAACAAAATACTAAAGTCTAATTGCTTGATTATACACAATAACCGTAATTCTTTGCAAATGGATGCAACTGGTGGTAGTGGAAGCAACTCTCCTGTTTGGCCCATTGTTGGTATTCTTTTGGTTTAAAAGTTCCAATCTATGTTTAATTGTCTTTTTATGCATTGTTCTTTTAAGAGGGTATATTATTGATTTCATGTTTTTTAATCTTTATAGATGACAACAACGCCGTGGATATGAACGGCACAATGGATAACCTAGAAGACATGATATCGAATCTAGAAAAGGTCTTGGTCTATCTAAAAAAATAAGAAGATGCTTGAAAGAAAGGAAAACAAATCGAACAAAGGTATCAATTATTTTGATGTATCTTGTGGAATGAATAGCTTGATTTATTAATGAAGTAGTAGTAATTGTTCCTTTATCGCCTCCAAAAGTGGACCTTTAGTTACCATATTACCAGTACCTCTAGTTACAAATATTTTTTTAACCAAACATTTTTTTACAGAAATCAATATAATTCAGTCTGATATAAGTTCTGATGAAACGCCTTCTTCTGATGATACAACCGATGAGAACATTGCAAAATTTGAAGTTGCATCTAAATTGAAAAGTTCCACCTTCAAGCCAAAAAAGGATACAGCTCATAAAGTTGTAACCCAAAAGGTTGAAACAAAACCATTTCATGCTAAAAAACCCTATTCCAATAAGGAATTGCATACTAGGCCTTGCGTAGCTCATACATGGGCTTGTATTGGTAACAAAAACTTTGGAACAAGAAAACCAAAAGATGCAATAGTTGCAGATCAAGACAGAAAGGGAAAAAAGAAGGTTTGAAGAAGAGGAATTGTTGTTGTTCAAGTTAACAATAGACATTGTAAAAAGTGACATGTTTTTTTGTGTTTAACAGTGGTAATTGAAAAACAAATAATTTGTTACCTTTAAGGTTTATTTGGTCATACATTGGATGGTAGTTGATCAAACAGTTTATGTTTAAGCATCTAATATCTGCTTATGTTTTGATAAGTTTGAATTTTACAAGTCCAATTTGAGTGGTGTCCAAAATAATACTCCGTACCAGTTTTAATACTACAAGTCAAACTATCCAAAGCTAGTTAAGGGTGTGTTTGGTAATGGCCTAATGTCACTGTCATTTAAGGGACCAACGGTGATAGTTTACTTGTTACAGTTTGACTTGGGTATGTGGTGAGTAGTATTTGACTTTAAAATTCACCCTACCATAAAAATACTTTCATTGCAAATTTCGTCCCTGCCTATTTAGATTTTCCGTATTCCCTAGACTCACATACTCCACCAACAATAATAGGTGTGTTCCCAAAGTGCTTTAACTCACTATTTCTATTCCATTTTAATAATTCCGGCAACAACTTATCACTACATACTGGAGATGATGTCATAAATTCATAGAACACATGCTCGAGAAAACACTCCACAACCACATGCAGTCCTCACAAACGACGACTGGTATGTGCTTAATTACACATACCTTTTACCTTTAAAAACGAGCTAAAATAACCAAAAACGGACTTAAAATGCCA